>BMAO01001282.1:0-144195 GCA_019973975.1 Trichonephila clavata
TTTGAGAATTATATTTCGCGTTATGGAGCTCCTGTTAAGTTAGTTACCGACAACGGCCCCCAAATGATATCCGAAGTTTTTGAGCAAGTATGTCGCAGGTTGAACATAAAACACGTTAAAACTGTGGTATATCGTCCACAAGCTAATCAAACAGAAAGAGTTAATCGCACTCTTTTAAAAATGATTTCGAGTTTTGTCGCGGATAATCACACTAACTGGGATCAATTTCTGCAAGAGTTCGGATATGCTATTAGGACAGCAGTACATGAGACAACGGGTAAAACACCGGCGGAATTATTTTTAGGTCGAAATTTAATCACCCCTTTTCAAAATTTAGTTATGGTAACTGATGGATCAGATATAGTTTGTGGGAACATAGAAAGGTTGTTTGAGGAGGCTAGAATTCATACAAAGCGCCAGCACGAGAAGTGGGCGAAATATTATAATAAAAAGAGGCGTGAAAGTAATGTGAAAGTTGATGATCTAGTATTAGTTCAAACTCACCCGTTAAGTTCGACAAGTAAGAAAATAGTGGGTAAATTTATGCCAAAGTTTGAGGGCCCATATAAAGTTCTGAGTGTAAAAAATAATAATAATTTAGTAATATTAAAATTTGGTAAAAGAATAACTGTTAATGTGGACCAGGGGAGAATTTACCATCAAAGAGAAGACAGTGTTGCCGAGTCGGAAAGTGACAATAGTAGTGATCATGGTGCAGTGGCATCAGTCAGGTCGGATGATGGTCAGTCGAGATTGGTGCAATCGGAGAGTGATGGGGTTGTCGTAGAGGATCGAAATCAGGAAATTTAAATGGTAGTAGAGATATAGTTGCGAATAGACGCGATAGAGTGGAGGTGAGAAAAAAACGTGGACGAACGGAATCTGCTGTTTCTTCGGGGGGGGGGGGGAGGTGTATAATTTCAGGAAAAAAAACCGTATTGGACTGAAAGAGAGAAAAGAGGAAGACCAGACTCTTGGAGAGATAATATACAAAAGAAGAAGAGACCAGAGTCCCAGGTATTCCGAGACAAGAGAAAGTTTTCCTCGTCAATGCCGTCTCGTCCCTCCAGAAAGCGGTATAGAAAGGTGGAAGAAAATAATTCTGAAAGAGCAATTCCAGGACCATCCCACAGAGGTGGAGGAGACCCAGAAGGTGGGAGCGCAGTGAGGACAACCCTAGGACAAGGTCATCCAGCACAGAGGCCATGGTTGGAGACAAAGCCTAAGCAGATTGGATCTAAAGACTAGCCAGGTTGTATAATTCTAATTTGTTTATTTTTCCTCTGACAGACAGTTCGGAGTATTTTCTATGTGGGCTAGTCTATTTTTTTTTTTTTTTTTTTTTTTGTAAATTTCAGTACAAAAGTTACTGCGTTTTGTGTATTTTCATATCGGTTGAAAAAGCTTTTGTATTTAATTTTTTTCCAAATTGTGGAAAAACACTTGTTGAATTGCAATTGTTTTGCTACACATTAAAGACGAGGCTTTATATGTGAGATTACTTGTATTGTTTGTTGTAATATATTCTATGTAAAAAATGTATATATTTTTGCGTGTAATTATTAAGACGTATAAGTAGTGTCTGGTTTCTGGGCGCGGCGTAATTAGGAATACTAACAAAAAAAACATTAACAGCGCAGCGCGATTGATTGGGAATTTTTTGAAAATGAAACCAGATGAAGGTTATTTTGTTATGAAACTATATATATATAATATAATGTATGCCATATTTTATGTCAATAAGAAAGTTGTATAAAAGTTCTGTGCATTTAATGTCATGTTTTAGAAAAAATTGACAAGGTTTCCTTTCAGGGCAGCAGTCCCTGAACATAGTGATGCGATGAAAACTTTGATGTCGTGAGAATATATTAATGTAAAATTTTATATTTATTAGTACTTAAGTAAAGTGCATGATCAGGGTTTTTTCCTGGAAAGGTTTTCCCCTGATCTTCGCCCGAATGGGATGCACTCTAGGGAATGTATTTATTGTACAAGTTCAATAAATTAGAGTGGAGTACCCCTTTGAGTAGTCATTTCTGTGTGCTAGTTTAATTAAAGTTTCTAACTTAGAGAGTTAAAATTTTCTGCAAATTTAGTGTTTTCAGACATTCTAAAGTTCGTGAGTTAAAACTTTCTACAAGTTCAGTGTTTTCAGGCATTCTAAAGTTGTGAGTTAACTTTCTACAAGTTCAGTATTTTTAGGCATTCTAGAGTAGTTAAAATTTTGTGCAGGATCAGTGTTTTTCAGACGTTAGGTAAATTAAGCGAGTTCTTTCAGGTCGTTTAGACCTTCAATAAGTCACGCTTTTTTTCTCGGAGGGGGTTGTGACGGGTGCTTACGCGTTTCACTAACCTTCTCTCACATCTTTAAATATTTTATTTATTTTAACCAATCTCCGCCGAGAGCCAAAGGTGTGACTTATGCAAACAAGATAGTTTCGGGTTTAGCGAGTTCGAAAAAGGTATAAAAGGGAGAAATGAAATGAAGAGATTGAGGATGACTACGAGGTTGATTAAGAAGGTGATTCTGAGAGATTAGTTTAACTAGTGGAAGTATATTCGCCGGAGGAAGACTATTGAAAAAGGTTCATTAATTCGGTTCGGGACGGAACTGAAGATATCAAAGATTGAAGCCGCTCCTTAGAACAATCCAGTATTAGAGAAACCTGCCTTAAAAAGGTATCAGGTCAGTTATTTTCATAAATTAGATATAAATGCGTAGTTTGATTGTATACGTTATTCTCCGTGGTTTCAGTTAGTATTCCGTCGTTCATAATCGGGTTCTTCTCGCACTCCACTGTAATTTGTTGTTCTTAAAGTTTGATTAATATTTGTGTATTTCTCTATTAAGAAAGGTCAATAAATAATATTGATTTATTAATTAAGTAGTCGTTAATCATGAATCCAACATACCCAAATTTAGATAATATGCGAAGGGGAGTTAATAATCATAGGGGTAGTGAGAGACTACGACAAACTTTTGGTTTACTTCATTTCTTCCAACAGTCCTTAGCCAGATGACCTGGCTTACGACAGACGTAAAATTTTCTCTCAGGTTTCTTGAAAACTTTCTTCCTAGTAGCAACCAGGGCTGTGGAATCTGTTGACCTTGAAGGTAGCCTCATTTCAATAAGGCGAAGTCTTTCAGTTAATTTATTGACTGATCTCTCCTCTATGGGAACTGACTCCCAAACACTCTTGAACTCAAAATATTCTGATGGCAATGTAGACATGATTCTGCTCATCAGCAGGAGATCAGGCAATGTTGTTTTAGCAACACGCCTTAGATCGTCGCTTAATTCGCTTAAGTTCCTTTGCAGCTTTGCAATATGGCTTGCAATATCATCCTCCAGTTCTTTTTCACTGCGAAAAAACTTCTCCATCAAACGATCGAGTCTTTGCCCGGAACTCTGCTCATATACCGACAACAACTTTTCCCACACACTTTTAGCTGTGTTGCAAACCGATGTCAATTCAGCATTGCTGTCATCCATATTGCCCACAAGAATCAGTTGTGCCAGGGAGTCATCTTTAATGAAAGCCTTCTGCGCTTTCTCATACGCAGCAATAGCTTCAGCTGAAGCCTCGGCCGGTAATCTTGGGCATTCCTGATCTCCACAAACATCATGAACATCGTGATGTCGCAACAAGAGTTCAATTTGCCGCTTCCATTTACTCCAATTTGCAGCTCCCACAAGCTTTTCAATATGAGCTATGAATTCCATTTCAGTCTCTGTACACGTGCTTAGGCCTAACAAACATACGTGGTATTTTAACTTATAATTTTTCTTTCAAAAAAATAATCTTTTCTCCACGAAGACACTTAACAAATCTCAGGGATTCCTGGGCCCATAACCTGTTGCAGAAATACTTTGCAGTAGGATTTATTAAATGTAGATTCTAAGCACCTTGAAAGCACACAGCAATCATTACAGAAGAAAGGTAATTACCAAAGGTAAACACTAAAGATGTTGCCAGATGTAACGAAACGATTACTATTAATTTGATTATTTCAATAAGTTGTTATAAAAATAACCAACTTTATAAAACTCAAGAGCTCTTTATAAAAGGCAATTTGTACAATTCTTAGAGAAACTGAATGCGAATATTCAGGGATTTTGACATACAACAACGTGCTATGGCTTAGTATCGGCCAAGTCCTTCATTGCTTTGTAACGTTATTAGAAGAAATTAAGACTTTTTAATTGAAAAAAAAACAACAGTATCGATGAATTGTCCAATATACATTAATCAATTGATTAAACGTCTCTAAGAGACATCAATCAGAATTTTGATGAACTGAATAAAAAAATATGGATTAACTGTTTTAACAATGTTTCAAAATATTAAAATATTTATGACGAAACTTGACATATTTACTAAGGATTTGGAAATGAAAATCATGAAATATTTTCTTCAATTACAAAAAATTTTCAAACAACAATAATTTTTGAAAACTTTGTTGACATTTAATAAATTGCAATTAAAAAATATGTCATGAATATGCTGGAAATACAAAAAGATTTTAAAGAGAGATTCAATCAATTTAACAGTTTGGAAAATACATTTCACTTTATTTTATAGCCATACAAAATAGAATTTGAAAAAATGGAGTTAATCGAATTTATGTGGCTAGGTATCAATAATTTAGAAATGAAATTAGTTGAAGCAGCGTAGTGTGGAAAACAAAATTTGAAGGTTTGATTTCTGAATTAGAAGGAAAAATTGCGTGAAAATCTTGCAGATAATATTGATTCCACAGTAAAAATTAACATATTTTATTATACGTATGGCATCTCTTATAAAATAATTTTATATCAATGAAAAAACTAGTTACCCTTAGTCAACATACTTCTATGACTGTGAGGGACATTGCTACAACAGGTGGAAAATCCAGTGTTTCTAGGATTATTAATCAGCAAAAGAATTTTGGGATAGTGTCTCCCAAATGAAAGAATAAATTTGAATGCAAACGCAAGACCACGCCTCGAACAAACAAGTTTCTTGCATACAATGCATCTTTACAAAATATGTAGAGATCTTCAGAGAAATTATTAGCTACTGGCGTGAGTGTGGATTCATAGACAGTTCGACGAAGCCTTATTGAAGCTGGGAGATTTGCAAAAAAACCAATCGATAAACAGTTTTTAACACCTGCAATGAAGAAAAAAAGTTTGGATTGGGCCAGGAAATATTAATCCCGGCCTGAACAAGATTGGAAGAAGGTTTTATTCAGCGACGAATGCATTTTTTTGTTCAAGGGTTTCGACCAAGATTTTTCAGGTGAAGTGGTGGAGAAAATCTAATTCAAACAGTTAAGCACCTTCAGAAACAGATGTTTTGGGGGTTATTTTATTTCTGGAGGACCTGGCAGCTTATTAGCATCTGAAGGGATGATGAATTCTAAGCAATACTTTCTATAATAGAAAGTAAAATTGTGCATATAATGCAAACGTTCTCTGATGGTGTTGGTATCTTTCAACAAGATCTTGCTCCATGCCATACTTCTAAGCTAAAACAACGAATTTTTTTCAAAAACAGAAGATAACGGTTCTGCAATGGCCTAGTAATTCTCATGTAAATCCCATTAAAAATTTGTGGATCATTGTAAAGAGACGTGAGAGAGTAAAATGGACTTCCCAACAAAGAAAACAACGATTGAGAATGTTATAAAAGTTTGGCTTCGTGATGACAAGATGAAAAATTCATGTTCTAATTTAGTGGAATCCATGCCAAACCGTGTACAGGATGTCATTAAAGCTAGAGGAGGACATATTTTGTATTAGATTACTATATCATGCATGTAAGTCGAACTTTACTAACTAAACAACATTTTAACTAACTAAAAATTTTTGTGTTTGTCCCAATTAATTCGCACTATACTCTACTGAAAAAACACTAACGCAAACCATGTAGTCCAAATTTAATTTTCTTAAGGAATACTTTCTAAAAACATTTTCCTCAAAAATAATTGTAATTTTGATGCAAAAACCAACAAATGTATTAATAAATTGATAAATATCATCTATGGTGATGGTTGAGATACATATTATGTATGGATAGTACAATACCTATAAAGTATTATAACATCGAATCGAATAACGTCAGCCATTTGGCTCGATCTGCCACCAATAAAGGAATACCATTCCTACGCTTATTCACACGCACTAATTTTGCTAGCGCATGCTAGAAATTTACTCTTCTTTTATAGTTTGTACTTTTCTCGCACATGTTCAAGCACAATAACCTGGATCGAAGATAATATTATTTTAATTGGTTAATTCTTTTGTTTTATTCTTCTCTTTTTCTGTTGCGAAAAATTATTAAAATTGGGAACGTATTTTTTTCGAAAGTGAACGCAGTGAAGTATTACTAAAAATAGGGTCTAATATGTATGGGCCCGAAAGACTATGGAGCTTAGCAGAATAAGAAACGTAACGGAACTGCAAGACAACATATAGATTCGTACTTATTCGTATTCATAGGGTGGTGTCTACGTAAGTAAAACTCTTTTGCTACGATTTTGAAAGCAACTACCGTGTACTGGTCATCTAAATATAGTAGTTATTAGATCTTTCGTTTATTTCAAGTGGCACTCGTTTTTTTTAAATGCAATATTTGATTCTTCTAAATCTACGCTAGTTTTTTTTTTTTTGTATTCTGCTGTAGCGTAAGGCGTGATTAAAATCGCGCCAAACAGGCTATAGATGGAATGTAGATTTTATTCAAGATTGCCGCCTCGCACCTTGCGAAATATGAAGAATAAAAAGTATTTCTGAAACATGATGCAACCACTGAGAACTGTAGAATTACAACAATTCGAAACGATTTAAAAAGTGGAATAAGAAGAAATTCCCTTTATTTTCCAAATAAAACGGCGCAGAAAAGTGAAGAGGGAATTTTATGTGAAGAATTTCAAAATTATTGCAGAAAAAGAAATTAAAATAAGCGAAAGCAGTAAAAAAATTAAAAATAAATAAATAAATCATTTGAGGCTGAAAGAAGAATTAAATACTAAAAAAGCGACTTCATTATGGAAAGTGAAAAAATTTAGGAAATCATTTATTAAAAATAAAGCTGCGGAAATTAGCTATTTACTAACATTAAAAAAATAATTCTGCATGACAGAGTTGGAATTCACCACGCAATTTATCACTTTTTTGAGAAAAAGTTGTTGAGCTTTTTTCCAGATTTATCACATTTCCCACTGGGCGAAATCAGTAAAATCTTAACTAAGGTACGAAAAAAGAAATTCAATCCATTAAAAAAATGAAATTGACCAAAAGAGCGAAGACTAGATTTTGGTATATTTCTATCTCGAGTATGGCATGGAGCTTGAAGAATTGAAATGGCTTCTGATTGTACGGATTTAAATATTTTATTCCTGTTTAATTATATAAAGATAATGGCATATATAGCCTTTAATAGCTCAAATTACTTTTATTTAAAAATATGTTCCTGAAATAATAAAATATACCACTACTGAGATACATCAAAAGCTTTTTTTTCCATTTAAAACTGTTTAAAAATAACTAAAAACAAATTCAAACACACAAATACTTCCGATTATATCATTAAAGCCTTTCTGAGTGAAAACGGTAGAATCTGATGCTTTCATTATATTAATATAGCTGTACCTTGTCTTAGGAAACCGTCGTGGCTTTGGAAGCTCACGTTTTTATTGTGCTCATTTACTTTTACCCCGTCTTTGGAGACCATCCTCATTTAGGATGTTGACTCATAGCTTTATTTTCTTTGAAGACCGTCCTCATTTAGGATGCTGACTCATAGCTTTACCCTGTCTTTAAAAACCGTCATCATTTAGGATGCTAACTCATAGCTTTATCCTGTCTTTAAAGACCGTCCGCATTTAAGATGTTGACTCAAAGCTTTACCGTTTCTTTGGAGATCGTCCTCATTTAGGATGCTGACTCATAGCTTTACCCTCTCATTAAAGACCGTCTTCATTTAGGATACTGATTCATAGCATTACCCAGTCTTTGGAGAGCGCCCTCGTTTAGGAGGCTGACTCGTAGCATTACCCTGTTTTGGAAACTGTTCTCGCTTGTGAAGCTCACGTTTATATTGTATCCGAATACCTTTACCCTGACATTGAAAACCATAATTCATTACAGATACTGACGCATAGCTTTACCCTAGCTCAGGAAACTGTCTTTGCTCAGGATACTGGAACGTAGCTTTATTTTGTCTACAGAGACACCGTCTTCATTTAGAAAGTTGACGTATTTTTTGTGTCTAGAAAACATTACTCTGCTTTCGCCCACCGTTTTCGCTTAAGAGAGAAAGAGAAGAGAAGCTGATATTTTAATTGTGCATTAAAATCGCCTTACTTTGTCTTCGGATATTGTTTGCAAATGAATTACTGAATAATTTTTTGTTCATTTTATTAATAAAAATATGCTTATATTATCTTTCAGTAAATAAATTGTTGGGATTCACCGCAGTAACCACGTTTGATAAAAAATGTCTTAGCTTTAATGTCTTTTAATTATCCATTTTTTAATTGCTAATTTTAAATTACTTTCAACTAATAATTTACCCCATTTATTAACTCCTTATTTATAACAAATGTATATCTCGCCAAAATATTATCGTTAGGAAATATCCGTAATAAAATTGCAACAGTAATTTTCCCCCTTCAATTATATAAGCATCTTAAGTATTTCTAAAAACAAACATGTTATAAATCCCAGGAAAAATTTCTCCATTTTTGACTCTTCCAAATAATTTGATAGAATATGGAATCTGACTGCATGCAACTTTAACAGAGCTGGACTTTGATATTTCCTAAAAAAAAAGGCAGGCATATTTTTATAAAAATATCTCTGCGAGAAAATATGCAAGGAAGGTGGTACTTGGAGCCCGAATAATATTATTAGCGATATACAGGGTGTCCAGCCTTAATGTGACCCAATTGCTAATTCCCGAACCGTTCGATTTAGATATGCACTTCCAATTTGAAAAATGTTTTAATACAGGTAAGGAATCTTTTTACGTGCTTTTCGAACCAAAAAACCCATTTAGAAAAAAATTACAAAAATTAATTTTTTATACGGTCCCCAGGTCCTATCACTTATATTTAGAAAAAGACGCAGTACACAAAAACAAAGTAAACACAAAAAGTTTCATTTTATTACGATAAAAACTGGCCGAGTTATGGAACTTTGAAAACCACACTTTAAATGCATTTTCTAGGCTATTTTCAAGAAGCTAGTAAGGGGCCGTCTCCAAAGTGAAATTAGTTGGAACTCTGCTAGGAAACTTTCGCTCTTGCACGTCACTCTTATGTAAATCGTTTTTAAATTTAAAAGCATACGTTAATAATACAATAATTGAGTACTTATGAAATAAAATTTATTCTGTGTATGTGTAAAACGTAGAAAAAATTAAATATTTTGGACGAATGAAACATCTCAAAAGCAGTTCCAAAAAATAGACTTATATGCTGCGGCTTGAGTCTGATTTGCTGCGTTTTTGCTGATCATGACGAATGTTAAAAATCTGTTGTGTAGTCGCTTGCAATTGCATACAGTCGTATTCTAACATTACGAATTATAGTGGGGAAGAACGAGATGTATACAAATGAAGAAACTGCGAAATGGTACTGTTTTATGGGCAGTGTAATCGAAATAAGAGAGAGGCGGCAAGATTTTATGCCATTTAATTTCCCACTCGAAGACATCCATCTTATTGCCTGTGCTGTTCAGCGCTTGTATAAAACTGGGAGTTGCAATAGACATATTCCCTGTCTCGTGCCTTCACCATTATTTAAGTTAATTTGGTCATTCTGATATAGTAAAAAACCCTGATTCATGATTGGCGCATCATTCCACATTATGCTATAATTTGAAAGGCAAATCCTGTATTATTTTGCTGCTATTTGTTAAGACAAGGTGTTTTAATCTTTTCAGTACAAGTTGTATTTCTTTAATTTAATTTTTATTGTTTGCAATACCGCAATACAAATTGTCAATCTATGATGTTTTAATTTTTCTATGATTTTTTTTGTCGCTCTTTCTGTAGATAGTGAATTACTGAGCTCTAAACTCACTTTATATACGACCCCCTTTTCTGAGCAATTCAGATGGTTCAAATTTATGTAGGCATAACTCGGCCAGTTTTTATCGTAATAAAATGAAACTTTTTGTGTCTACTTTGTTTTTGTGTACTGCATCTTTTTCTAAATATAAGTGATAGGACCTGGGAACTGTATAAAAAATTAATTTTTGTAAATGAGGTCTTTTGGTTCGAAAAGCACTTAAAAACATTCCTTACCTTTTTAAAAACATTTTTTAAATTGGAAGTGCATATCTAAACCGAACGGTTCGGGAATTAGCTATTGGGTCACAGTAAGGATGGACACCCTGTATATATATTTTTTTTTCAATGGGGCTGCGTATTGGTATTTTTTACCTTAGCAGACCTAGTTCATTCTCCGAGAGCTGGTATCACTTTTTAGTGCGACACCAATTGCCGTAAGTAATTTTGACGCTCAGTTTCCTCCCCAGAGGGAGGCACCTGAGCTCTAACGATGCAAAATTGAACTTAGGAATTTAATTTTGTCAAGAGCACCCAAGCCAAACGGGCACTTCAAGGGGATTTTTACATGCCGCATAATCATACATGGCCGCTGTTGGTTTTCTGCATCATGAAAATCCACCGACCTGGGCCGGGGTCGAACCCGCAACCTTGGGTACAGAAGGCCAGCGACAAACCAACCCTATATATATATAAATAGTGTATATATATACTATAATAAATAATACTTCACAATATATATAGAATGTAATTTTTGTTACTCCTTGTTCATTCAAACACTCATTGCCATTTGCACTAAACACTTAAGAACTTTTAGCCCAACAAAATAATTTTAAATCGTCAAACCTCGCTTATTTTTACTCGTTAAGCCAATTGAATTTTAAAGATGTTTAGTTTTAAAAATACTTAGTTAAAATTTTTTAAACTTAACTCCTATGCAAAGGGGCATTAGTGACCCACGAGCTAGTACTAAAACAAATATGAACAAAATTTGACCCATGTCTCAAAAAGGTTCGCCATCCCTGCCCTAGTGCCTTGTTGGAACTACCTCTACTAGCGGCAATCTTGCTTCTATGTTACGATACATTTCCTCTGCGATGAACCGAATGCGCGCACACACACACACACATTCTAGTCATTTACATGTGTGTGTGTGAGGGAGCTAAGTGTACCTTACGAATTATATCCTTTTCTGATTTCTCCCTCTACTTTTTGCATTTTCGTTATCTAGCAGTGTATATTCAATTTATATTTGAAACATTCAAGAGTTTGAGTAACATCATTAGAATGTCAAATCAAATATGTTGATCTCAGTTTTCTTTATCTATGTTCTATAGTTTAATAAAAAAAGAACGTCCAGCAAAACTGAGATCTATATTGAACAATAGCTTCATATTTGAATACACACACACATACAGGGCCAGATTAGCTATATAAGAGAAATAGCAAACGCTCGGGCCCCCCTCTCCTAGAGCAGAAAATGTTTATAGAAAGCCCCATATAGGTCTCAAGAACAAATGAATATAAATGCCAGTAGAGGTAAACACAAAAAAGAACTGATTAAGAATATCCACAAATCATGAATGTAATATTAAATAAATTCAATGTTAAAAAAGTTTGTAGTTTTTGTGCATGTTTTCTTTTTTAAATTATATTTTGGAATTCTAAATTTCGTTTCCATTAAAGTACTAAAATACAAAGTGTATACAATATCTCATCCTGAATAAATTGTTATATCAATTTTTTCAAACTTCGGTATTAATATGTGCTATAGTAGTAAATAAAAGGATTGTATCTTATTTCTAAATTTATTTTCCCTTATACACACAAGAGCCAAAACATTATAACCACCTCTACATTTTGCAATGAACTCGCCTGGATGACGCGGAAGGCACGTGATCAGGTGGAAGTGGTATTTAACTGCTGCTGGAGAGTCTGAAGAATCATCCTTTCACTTACTTCTGTATGTGATGGGAAAGGCTGCGGATCTAAGCGACTTTGATAGAGGGCAGATTGTAATGGCTCGAAGGTTCGGAACAAGTATTTCCGAAACTGCACGACTCGTGGATTGTTCGCGATCTACAGTTGTTAGTACTTATGCAAAGTGGATGAATGACGGTGAAACCAGCAGATGACATGGTGTTGGATGTCAACATGCTATCAAAGAAAAAGGTCGCCAGAGACTGTCTCGCATGGTGAAGCAAAACCGGAGCCAGACAGTGGCTTAGCTGACAGCCCAATACAGTGTTCAGGGGGCACTGTTGGATATGGGGCTATGCGCAAACAACCCACTCGTGTGCCTTTGCTGACCAAGCGTCATCGCCAACTGTGCTTGCGCTGGGCCCGGGAACCTCGCGACTGGTCCATGGATCAGTGGGAGAGAGTTGCCTGGTCAGATGAATCACGGTTTGTCATTCAACACGCCGATGGCCGTGTCAGGATACGCAGTCTTCCAGGCGAACAGTTGTTCCCTCAATGTACAGTAGGTCATACACAGGTCGGTGGCAGCGGTATTATGCTTTGGGGGACGTTCTCTTGGGCGTCTCTAGGACCCGTAGTTGTGGTAGAGCAGACCAGGAACGCTACAGGGTATCTGATCATCATTGCGGACCAGTTGCACCCTTACATGGTCCCTGTTTTTCCAGCTGGAAATGGAATGTTCCAACAGGACAACGCCCCGTGTCACAAGGCTAAAATTGTGTTGGAGTGGTTCCAGAAACATGATGCTGAATTCCAGTTAATGTCCTGGCCACGTAACTCACCGGATCTCAATCTGATAGAACACATTTGGGATGTCATGAGACGCCAGCTCAGAGTTCAAAGACCACCAATTCGCAATATCTTGGATTTGCTTGACTATTGCTTAAACATCTGGTACAATGTCTTTGGCCATCTACCAAGGACTTGTGGCATCCATACCAAGCCCGGCTGAAGCTGTGTTGCGCGCCAAAGGTGGGCCAACTCGTTATTGACAGGTGGTCATGTTTTGGCTCTTGTGGGTATCTAGATCGAGATAGTCAGCATAAAAGTTGGGGGGGGGGATGAAAAAAACACGAGTATCAAAAACTTTCTTGATTTTTTAATATCGAACGTGATTAAGTTGAATCCAAAGATATTGAAGCAGAAAATACATAAGTTGCGTCTCGCTGCGTAGATGATGGTAGTGCTCTTGAAAAATCATCATTACCAATATTTCCATAAAGATTTGCAACTATTTACGATGTAGCCATATTTTCCTCAAGTGAAACTGAAGTCAATACTATAAACAATTTAGGTTCACCATCTTCAAGCCAAAGAGAGGCAAAAGACACAGCACATGCTCTTAATGTAACATCATTCCCTAAAAGCCGAAACAAAGTAAAATTTTCTCAAATGATTTTAGTGAATAGCTTGACTTGAATTTATTTAGCACTGTGAAGCATCAGGAGGGCTATTGGGGACCTCGCAATTTTGAATCATGGTCTAGTGACAAAGATGACATTTGAGCTGCCACCCCAAATGCCATCTTTGAGGAAAATGGGAGGACATTGAGCCTCTACAAATTTGCTCATATGTCAGCCCTTCTTTGTGCCATGTTTTCAGCAGCACCAAGAACCAAATCATTATTCGGCTGAAGTAACACCGGTCCAGTGTTAACGACCATGACAATTTGGCTATTGTAGCCAACTTTGATTTTTACACATGATTTTAACTCACCTTATTTATCTTAAAGATATTTATAGAATTAGATTGGATATAATTCTTTAAGCATTTTAAAATTTTGTAAATCAGTCAGTCACTTATGATTGAAGGTTCTACAGAAGCTCATTAATGGAATTTGGAATAGTTGTGAAAGTATATACGTAGCAAATATTTTGGAAATGATTTCACTAATATTTGTATTTTTTAATAGTAGGAAAAATGGTTGAGAAAATGCTTAATGTAATTTGAAGTTCAAATTTTTGGTGATATGACTTTTACGACAGAAGATTAATTTAAGATTTCATTTGTTAATATATCCACACAGTGATGTCCAAAGCAAATGCTATTTCCATAGCCATTTATTCAATATAGCAGTGATTATGAACGATTTTGGAAATTTCTCTCATTTAGAAAAATCTCAGTTAAATTTTCTACTAATGAACCTACAAATTGTAATGGGTTAGGGCAAGTTATTCAGCTTTGATCTCGAATGAAAATTCCTGAAACTGGCAATGATTAAATCCAAGACAGCGAATAAAATTAATTTCTACGAACTGGTTGAACAACACGACAGATTGAGATACTTCCCACAAAGCACTCTTTGATGTGAATAATATACTAGCTTCTTAAAAATATTTTTTCCTTTAATCCTTTCCCATTTCTACACTTAACTTTACTACCATTCCTTGTAACACTAACTTATTCCATTGTGAATTGTACTAAGTTACAGTTTCCTCAACTTCCCTGAAGATATTTTTGCCTGATGTTCCATGCAGACTATTCATATAAGCTAATTTTTTAGTCATTTCAAATTTAGTATCAATATCTTGAATAAATAGGAGCAGTTGGGCAATATCAGTAATGTCTGCTGACTGATCAAGAGGAAAACAGAAACCACTTAAATTTTTTGTCTTTGTTCTTTAAAAGGCACATAATAGAATTAATGATGTCAAGAGTCTAAAAAAATCTCTAGTTGCAAAACCAACAAATTGAGACAAATATTTTTTCTCTGGACATTTATTGAAGTTCCATAAGTATAAACATAATTTCATTAATTCATCTTCTGTATACGGTTCCCCTTCAAAGCGAATAAAGTTCTATTCTTAAATTTACTTCAGCTGCAAATTCATTATAATTTTTTTTTATGAAAGATTGTGTTGGGATAAGCAAACTGCTTCAAACTTTCAAAAATTTTAGCAATTGTTTCTTTTCTGAGAAATTTGAATATTTTGCTGCTAGTTTGATAAGGATATGACACATTTTCCAACAGATGTTATGTCATTATGTACTTAACATTTTTGTCATTTAATTTTGTTACAAAATAACTCACATGCCATTCGGCTTTAAAAGAACATTTACTCTTCTTATTTGGTTTTGAAGGTGATAGGATATAACAATAGTGATCAATACATTCACTATAAATACAATAATTCAAATCACCATAAAGCCACACACACTGCATGATTAAAACAACACATGGCATTCCAGCATTTGTTGAACTAACAAAATGCAAGTAATGCCACATGTAGTTATTATTCAAAACTTAGATTGGATAACACTACGTACAGCATCCTTATTTGAATTACTTGTGCTGGTTGAATTTGGTCCACAAGCAGTAGTTTGTGGCCCCTGCTTATAAGAATGAAGGGTAGCTTGGAAATTATTGGTAAAAGCAATCTATTCCTAAAATGCATACACATCTTATTAACCTTATAAAATACCACTGTAGTTTTGTATTAAAAAATAAGAAAAATATAAATAACTTTAAATTTATAAAAAAAAATATTTATTTTTATGAATCTTTTTTATAGCTTCAATAAAAGTGTAGTCTCTTGCAACTTTGTGAAGAAAAATTTGTTTATTTTGACTCTTAAATCAAGTCATTGTTTATTTCAAAAATATATTTATGCATTACTGATTTATTTATCGTAAACATCTGAATTTTTGAATGTTAATTTCTTAAACAATTCTTTAAAACTTTCAAATGGAGGTAACCCCTATTTTTCCTTGAGAGAAACAAAACAAAAACTTTTCTCTTTATTGCAGTAGTTTCCAAAGTATGCACCATAGATTAAAATGAAAAAAATGTTCATAATAAACTTTTATTGATGACTAATCACTCTTTGACTAAGGACAGGACACAATGGATAAATCTTAGATTAAAAATATTGTGAGCTGGAAAAAATTTGGGGAGCTTTGACTTAGTGTGATTTAACATGTTATATAACCTCAATCACAAAATTTTTAATATATTAATATATTCAAGCAAATCAATCATAAGAATTATTTGAACACAGCAATTTCTTTACATGAAGTTTAAAAATTAAAGGGATGTCTTATTTAATGAGATAGTGTAAATTTGTTACGCAAATATGCATTTTTTTCAGTTAAACTCATAATAAACACAATAATTAAAAAAAATTATATGGGCTTAAAATGACACATATGTGTAGGACTATATTAAAATTAAATATAAAATTAACAATGTAAAGAATGCTAAAAAAATTAGTAATTCCTTTTCAATTAATTTTAAAAATTTCAGCCCTTAGGGTTAAAATGCAAAATGTTACTTGCTTAAAATAATCTAAAACATTTAACATGAATATGAATTTTTATTTACTTAAAGGCAAATACTTTCTTTTACAATACTACAGTACATAATTTAAATAAGAAGAAACAATATTAAAAAAAAATTAATGATCATGTGAGTCAACCATATCAAGAACATCTTCTAAGAAGCTTTGTGGATCTGGAATATCGTGAAGAAGATCTGGAAAAAGAATATCAACGATTTATAATTCATACAATAACATAAAATAAACAACAAAAAAAGTGGGATATATGGGGACAGTATTTTTTGTAATTAATTTTGAAGTGAACTGATTAATGAAACAACAATAGTACATTGAATCATATGAAAATCATACAAATCTTTACATTAATCTCAGTTAAAAAGTATATTAACTATATTTAAATACAATTTGGTTAATTTAAATTTGACATTTTTTTATTATTTATTGGAAACACAGATAAGAAAAATCCAAATCATAAGTAGAACAAAAAATTTGCAAACATATATAAAAAAAAAATGAATTATTTTCTTAAAAAAAAAAATCCCATTTTAAAATTCATTTTGCAATTTTTACTAATCTTTTCATGAATAAAAAGACCCTAAAAGATTTGTACACAAAATCAAAATAACTTTGTTTCTTGTCTAATATTTGAAATGAATAACATTATTTCTTTTACATCATAACTTTTATATCAGCATTAAGCTGGATACATTACATATTTTATATGACATTTTGACATTAAAAAATAACATATTATATTTCATAATTTTTTTTTACCTAAAACATCACAGAATTCAGCAAAAGATTGCACAGGCAATAAATCATCTTCAAAGAAACGCAAAAGATTATCACCAGCTTCTAATAAAGATTGATCATTTTGTCGAATGTAATCAGCCAACACAATAGCCCACTCTTCATTTTCAGTAACTGCTACTTTCTGTCAAACACATAAATATCAAACGATAAATACATAGCTTCTTGAAATAAAAGCTTAATTAATAATTAAATCATTGTTAGTAAATAAATAATTCAAGAATTAAAGGAGATTAAAATGCAGTAAAACTACTATAATTATATACATTTATATAGATAAAGATATTGAGATTGCAATAATTATGTTTCATTACACGTCACCAGTCAAGAAATCATTTACATTAAGAATTGCAGAAACAGAAGCACCTACAAATCCCTCAAAGACAAGAATGAGTGAATAGTAGCCAACAAATCGTCAGAAAACCAAATAAACAGAAAATGTTTTATATATTTGGGTCAACATATATTTGTGTGTGAACAATTTTTCTTGTATAAAGATCAATAATAGTAAATATAGATGCAAGGTGGCTGACAATAACTTGCAGGATGTGATGAGAATTTCCAAGCAATCTCACTCCTGATTTAAAAAAAAATTATACAAAAGTGTGATAGGGTACATATGCCTCATTAAACTGCCACTATTTTATTTACTTAGATTTGTGGTCATACTTTTTCTGAGATACACACCTTTGGATCCTACACTTACACAATATGATCCTTGAGCCAAAACAATTGCCCACCCCTGATCGAGAAGAATCTGATAAATTTTTGTAATAAATGTTATAACCAATTTCATTAGCTACCAGTTTTTAATATATGTTCTATTTTTTTTGTTCAGATAAAGATTTTTAAAAAATGAATAATTAAAAATGATTACCTTGAACATTTTCTTATATAAACCATCTATTAGACCAAAGAACAGCAAATAAAATTTATACACATTAAAGTCCTTAACAGCAGTATCATTCAAATTGGATGTTCCTTGAGGGGTAACATGTCTAGCTTGAGCAAGGATGAGCATTCGTATGAGGAAATTCACTTTCAATTTCTGCCATTTAGATGCAGGAAAAACAATAACACACATTGTCATCCAATACAAGGGTCCTTCCAGCTGTAGAAAACAAAATTTAGAAAATAAGTATTAAATAAAATCTTTAATAACTATTTCTAGTTTAATAAGTTCTAGAATTGTTCTTCAACAGAAATTAAAAGGACAGAAAATTAAAATAAATTAATGTAAAATCAAAATAATTAAAAATGTATCAAAATTTTTAAAACAATATTTGAAATATACTGGAAATGGGACATACAATGAAATACCATTTTCTTAAACATTTGCCACAATTTCAAATTTAAAAAACACTTATCATACTTTTAGTCAAAAAACTGAACTAAATAGATTGATACTAACTTCATAACAGTTTTCAACCCATTTGCTTTTCTGCATTTCAAGGAAATTGATGATATTCTTCTCTTCACTGTTTACGAAACGAGTTCTGAAAACATCATTTAAAAAAAGTCAAATATGGATAATATATATTATACACAATGTTGGCAAAACACTTTCAAATATATAAAGTAATATGAAATATAACTTCAGTTCTTATTAAATCATTGTATACTTACGTATTAATCACATAAAGTGTCATGTGTATTAAATAAGGAATAAGGTGCATATTGCTTTGAGGTCCACCACCACCACTATCTTCACTGAAGGACTTTTCAAATGCAAATTTTTGCAAGAGAAGCTTCAGATCATGTACAGTTGATGAATATCCAACATCCCTATGGCCAGTGCATTCTTGAAGATAGGTATTATGCCTACACAGTTATTAAAAATAAATAGCAATTTCCATTAAAAAATCAATATAAATTATCTAAAAAAATATTCTAATTTTAATAAAAAAACTAATAATTAGAATAATTATTAAAATAAGGTACACATAATGACTAGATAGTAAGTAATTGCAATTGTAAAAATTTTAAATGTTCATTTCTAATGTACATTTAAAATTAGTTTATTATATATTTAAAATCAAGAAAAATAAATGTGCTACAAATCAGAAAAGTTATTTATAATTTTTTTTAACTGTAATGTTCACAGCCTTTTTGAAATATATGCGAGGTATAAAAAAATTTCAAATATAAAAACATTCATAAATTTTTTTAATTATTGAAACTTATACATTTCAAATAGTTTTCCCATTCACCTGATGTGCTTATGAACACATCCCATTTCCTATTTACAACCTTCTAACATTTTCCTGGTGGTTTGCTCACAATATATGTTTCATACATATATTATATACATTTATACATATACATATCAGCAAAGTTGGCGAGTTCACAACTACACTCATGTCCATAAATTAAGGATAATGAAGTTCAGGCAAAGAAAGAGACAGAAGCAAAACAAATTTGACTTATTTGTAAAGTCTATTTATTAAACAAAAGGTAAAGAGCAAAAAAGATGCTATAGGTTTGACATAATTAATAAAAATTGCGATTTTTACTCCCTGGAGCCAATTTCAAAAAAGAACCTATTTACAAAAAACAGTATAACATGATTAGTATGATGGTTAATACGGAGTATGTCTCCCGGACGTTGCAATACAGGCCTTACAACGCCTGTGCATGCTGAGTATCAAATTATCAATCTGATCTTGGGGAATATTACACCACTCATCAAGCAATGCCCTCCGAAGTTCCGGTAGACAGGTGGGAGGGGGTTGACGGGCTGCAATTCGTCGGCCAAGCATATCCCACACATGCTCTATTGGATTCAAGTCCGGTGAGTATGCTGGCCAATCCATACGGGTGATATCCTCCGATTGAAGGCATTCGTCTACAATGTTTGCACGGTGAGGACGGGCGTTGTCATCAATAAACAGAAATTCAGCACCCATGGCGCCCCGAAACAAACGTACATGTTGTTCCAGAATGACATCCCGATAGATGTGGCCTGCCATCGGTACACTCTGAACATGCAGGTCAGTTCTGGAACCAAGAATAATTCCTCCCCAAACGAACCATCCTGCACCACCGTAACGGTGTCGTTCAATGGTGTTCTCTTGGTGGTAACGGGTACCTGGCGCTCTCCATATGAAAGTCCGGCGAGAATCAGACTGCAAACTAAACCCGGACTCGTCGGAAAACATCACACAAGACCACTGTTGCGGTGTCCACAATGCATGCTCTCAACTCCAGATTAATCGCAGGCGACAGTGAGTTGCGGTAAGGGGAACACATCTGACAGGCCTACGAGCATATAGACCAATGTGCCCTAAGCGTCTGTACACGGTCTGCCTTGAAACTGTCGTACTGGTAGCTGAAGAGAGCTGACGAGAGAGGTCTGATGCTGTGCTCCGTCTGTTTCTTTTGGCAGTAACTGCCAAATACCGGTCCTCATTCGGCGTTGTAACTCGGGGGCGACCTGTGCTGTAACATCTACTCACATTACCATCATCTTGGAATCGTTGCCAAAGCCTGGAGATGACACTCTGGGCAATTCCAAGTTCCTCGGATACTTCCAGCAGGGTACGTCCACATTCCAGTCGTCCGATAATTCTACCACGTAAAAAATCATCCAAATGCTTCCTTTGTGCCATAACTATGCGGTTATTGCACTGAAAGGCTTTTAAAGCGCTTGTGAACAATTTTATTTCTTTGCCACCATTCCTTATATACCCTCTCGTCATTGTGACGTACTATCCGCACCATTTGGTGGTTTCCTGTAATTTGCATATTTTTCTTCAAGATGTGTGTGATAATTCTACAGGTGAAATTTTTATTTTAGAATTCAATTTCTGTGTGATTCTGAATTATCCTTAATTTATAGACATGAGTGTATATGGATACTTCCAGAAATTACCGGAGAAATCTAATATAACAAACTATGAAAATAAGTGTGAATTTTTCAAGAAAAATCCGTGCAAACTATAAATATGGAGTTGCTCGCCAAAACTGCGTTAGTATTGATTTGACCTTGAGGAGTCGACCAGTGATTAGTGATTATTTTGGCTGTTGAGTAGGACGAGCAAGTGTTTGTTAATAATCTTTAACATACTTGTATTTTAGACACTGATAGTTGTGTTTGAATGCCATAGAAGGTATTAAGAACTTCTGAGACTTGTTCTACAAATATTGCTGCTGCATCCAGTATTTCTAAGGATTGCTTTGCTACAGTAAAATTTCTCATTGTTTCTGAAGAATTGTCTTGCTCTCTTTGAGACTGTTATCATAAAATACTCCAACCCCGATCTATGTTGCATTACACACTCCTAATATAATTTTGATGGGAAGGTAAATGCATAGATATCTTGTACCTTTTACCATTGCCTTTGCCAAAGCTCATAATCTTACAAGAGAAATAATATAAACAATCACAATATAATCCTTTACCTTGCAAGACAACTAGCGAAAGCAGATTCAGGAACTTGTGGGCCCCAGAGTGGCAAAAGACCATTACATTTAGTGTTGGCATTTTGGAGAGCAGCACTTTCCCATTCATCCCGTCCTCGAGCATGCCTAATATATATTGGAAGGCAGGGAGACAAATATTTTTATTTAAACTATACAGCATAGCACACATACATATATATTACTATAAATACATGCTAAATAAACATTAATATAAGTGAATATTTTGTTGAATAAAGATGAAACTTGTGCTAAAAATTGTGCGAATGCTACAATTATTTTGACTCTTAAAGCATTTTTTATTCTCTGTAACTAAAATAAAAATTTTCTTCTTCCTCTATTTATAAATTATTTTCGAACAAAATATTTTGAAAGAAAAAAAAATTGTATGTTACAAATATATTTTGAATTCAACACAATAATGTATTTAAATATATTTACATTATACAATAGTATAAGCTGAAATCTAACTGAATATGTATTTCTGTTATTAGATCCAAAGATGTGTTGGTTTAAAATTAGTTGCTAACTAGTTGCTTACATTAATAACTATTTATTTTAAAGAATATACTATCTTTTGGTAATAATTATTGCTGATATCATATTCATGATTTTTTTATATCAATGCTAATGAATAAAACATTTTTTATTCACAAGTCGTAAAATGGAACAATGTTCAGAGGGAAAGAATGCAAAATAACCTTTAGCCAATGTGTAAAAAGTCATAAAAAGATTCATGTTATATGTATAAGTAACAAAAAAATTACCTATGAAAAAGAAAAAAATATATTTACCTCACAGCTGCCATATGGCAATCAACATGAACAACATTAAAATGAGTGACAGTGCTGTAACCAGGTGTTTTCCTTGCTCTGTTTTCAAAATCTTCTGCATTGCATCTTTTAGTGAATGTGTAAATACCCAATACTTTTGTAGGTTGAAACTTATAGCCTTCTCGACAAATTATACAAACTAGACCCGATTCTTCTCCAAGTTCTTCAACATTTTTCAAAAGAGAACTCTTGGCAGTGACCTAAAAATTATTAAGCATAAAAGCAATTTAACAATCACTGAGACATTTTTGAATGGCTGCAGTAAAAAATTAATTTATACCTTCTTACTTTTGAAAAGGGCAAAGTGTAAAAAAAAAGGCAGAATTGACATTTCAAGAAAATGCTTAAGATAACGGATGAGCAACATTTTGAATTTTATAAAACAAAGCATACTATGTAATATTTTTTAAAAAAATGACAATTTTATAAAAATATTTTGAGGAGAAAAGTATTTATAGGTAACTCTTCTTATGTATTGACTTGATTTATAAAAAAATTATACACACTAAGGTAAATTTAAAGGCATATGTATAGTAACACACAGAAAAGTAATAATTTTACAACAAAAATACTTCTGTAAAAAAAAGATCTAGATCACATTAGAAGAAGTTGATATCAAAACTATGATCAAGCAATTGAATACATAAATTCCAATACTTATTAAGTTCTTGTGAGTATTTTTTTAAATAATAGACAACTAATTTTTTCCATAGCATTACTGCAGAATTATTTACCACAAATGAAAGTAAAAGTTCAAAAGGTATTCCACATTTTGTTAAATTCAACCTATGAAATGAACAATCAAATCTGAAATTGCAAAAAGGCCACTTTGAAGTAAGATATTCTACCAGACATAAGTAAGTAATTATAAGGGGATATAATTTGTAGTTAGTCTCATTACTACCATCAGATGTCGCTGTAAAATGAGTTTTGTTTTATATATTTAATCATATGCCATTTCTGAACAGAAGCTAATTTACTGACCACAGCAGATATTTCAGTCCTTGCACATCTGCATTGCTTGGTAATATCAGTGTGAAAACATTTTTTTAAAAAAAAGAGAACTGGTATGATCAGCAATCAAATGGATCATTATGTTCTACAACACACATTATTTTCTACATGTTGTAAACACTTTTTCAGCCTTGATTATATTTAACTAGACATTGTCCTTTAAAAAATAATCCAATTTTGAGCAATTATAACTTGATTTATCATTTACAATGAGCATTGGAGTTTTCACATGACAAGAAATATTATATCAACCATCATGACAAATGCATACCAATACTATAAACATCCTGAAATGCCAATCCCTTCCCCTTTTGGGGCATGTTAATGCAATCAAATTCTCTTTTATAACATTCTTCACATGTTAGAAAGTACACTACTTTATCTTTGTTAGACATAGAAATAACAATCAACAAAAGCTGATAGACAATGGTTCTTAAACTGGTCCATGGACCCCAGGGGGTCTGCAGAGTCTCTTACACGTAAGTTGAGATTTCCCTCTTTTACAAACTCTGAAAGGCCTTGTGGAAAAATTTAAAAATGTGCCATGCTAGACTAGATCACTAAATTTTCTCCAGTTAAAAAAACTACTAGAGCATGTACTTTGATCAAGAATATTGTCAGGGGATGTTCAAAATATTCGAGGTTCGCAATGCCACACTGATACATAAAGGGGGCTGCGGCGATCAAAAGTTTAACTGCTCACACAGACTGTTGGTAAGAAGTACAGGAAATATAAACACATGCAAAACACAAAATTAGTCGAGTTCCTGAAAGTTGCTACACAGGAAGAAAAATGTTTCATTTAATGAAAACCATGCCCCCAATCAGGAACCAATACCTAATGAAATGATATGCAGAAGAAGCACAAGCTTCACGAAATTTTTACAACTTAATGGCAACAAGTTGAGAATTATATTAAACTATAAATAAGTGCTATAAGAGAGAAAATAGAATTTTGTAAAAAATAAATCTAGGTATAAAAGTGTAATAAAAGGCTGAAAAGTTTTAATTTTACGCCCAATTGTGAAAGTTGTACAGTAGGATTAATCAATTAAAAAAAATAATAAACTTTAATACCTGGCCCTTTTCATTTGTGCTCATTCCTAAAGCACCAAGCTGTTTTTCTCTCATAGCCATAGCAAGTCTTTTCTTTTCATCTTTAGTTTGTTTACGCACTTCTTCAATTTTTTGAGCCACGCTAGGATTTTTCTTGATGGCCTCCATCAGATTTTCAGCAAGGGATCCAACTCTTTCATCACTGGATACTTGTTCCAGCCTACAAATGAATTCCAATGTGTACTTAACAGAAAGTTATACGATTTAATGCTATAATATTTATCCCTTTTTAATTTCAAGTTCATTTTGCACTTACTCATATCTGTATCATGACAATTAATGCAATAATCTTCAGAAATTTCAATTAAATTTTTCACTAGTATTTATTATTAATTATGCAATGTTTGAATTAGAGACATGAATTCCTAATATGATTTTAAAATGTATCATAAAAGTTGAACATATACATGTAATCTAAAGAAATACACTATAACAAATGGATTGGAATTCATACAAAATTAAAAAAAGCATAAAAATTTTCTTTTAGATTACACAAATTAATTATTAACAACAAAAAAATAATATACCATGAAACTAATTTTTATATTGTTTGATATCAAAACAACCTTTTAATAAAGTTTTTTCAAAAGTTTTTACTTAGAAAATTAACTTACTGTTTATTATAAAAACATCTTATTCTTAAAAAGAAATAATCTGTAACTTAAAAATGGAAAAAAAAACTGATTTTTAATTTATTAGAAATTATTTTTATGGAGACTTTATCAAACATACAAAATAATTTACACACCTGTGAATGATAGGAATGCATTCAGCACTAACAAGATGTTGCGTTGTTTCATGATTTTGACTTAAACCTGTTAGCAATTTTAAGACATATTTGAGAGCTGGCTTTGATGTAAATTCTCTCCATTCATCAGAAGCTCCAAGAAGGGCACTCCTACATTGAAGAAATTCATCAAAAAATATATACACACTTTTATCTTTCAAAATAAAATTCATGTTTATACATCATTTGTTTTCTTAACTTAAAAACAAATATTATTTTAAAGTATTATAGAAAATAAAAATATATTGTATAGATTTAAAATGTATATTTTTTAATGCTTATCAATGAAACTGAATCAGCTGCTAAACTTAAAACTATCGAGTTTAAGCCACTTTTTAAAATATATTATAATTTATTTTACCTTATTTAAAATTTAAGAGTTATTCTTCAAAAACTTATATAAATTTTGTATTATGCACTTACTTAATAGGAGGAGCATGTGCGGTGAGGTATTCTAGTGCATCTTGTACAATATGCTTCTCAACTAATAAGTCCTTCAGTTGATCACCATTAACATTGCATTCAATTCCTGCCGTGAGCATGCAAAAACATTCTAATTGTAAGTCATCATCTGCTGTATGTTCATAATCAAATTCATTAAAATTCAAATATGGTTTAAAATGATCAATCAATGACTCCATTTTTTCCTGTAAAATGAAAATATTGAATGAATATAATTCTTTAACACCAGTATACAATTTTTCCCATAAATTTATTTATTAATATTAAGTTATGAATGCATTGCATATTTATTTTTAAAAATCATGATAAACACAACTTATGAGGATTTTTCTTTGGATCCAAGAATTAATTATGAACTTAGTGAGAAATTTAACAAGAAAAGTAGGTAGTTCAGATTTAAAAATATATTTCTGATTAAGATAAGGATACATATACTAACACTTCAAGAACAATGCATATAACTTTAATTTATCACACATGCAACAGAATATATTAAATTAAGAGCAAGTATTATTAACTTCATAAATTTTAATTTGAATACATTTTTTAAAATTAAAATACATAACCTAACTCCTTAAAATTATTTATTTTTAACTATATTAGAATTATGACTGAAAAGTATAAGTATACTAAAAAATAAGATTTCACGGAATACAATACTGGGTCTTTTGTTTTTTGAAACAATTGCTCAGTTTTAAGAATCTCTCATCTTGCATTCCTTAAATTAAAATTTAATAAAAATTAAGAACCATTCAAAATTAGCTCTCAAAGTGTTCAATAATTTTCAGATCATATTCTATAGATCTATCTATAGAATGTATTAATTAGAGAATTGTGTTAAAATCAAATTTTGGAATCAGATAAGTGTTCAATTCCATCTACAACCTGTTACTTTGAGAAGTACTAACATGGAATATCCAAAAGGAAATTTTAATATTTGAATACAGGCAGCAACAGATTCAAATTCAGCCTAAAATTTGAATTATAAAGCTAACTTTAAAAATTCCTTAAAATTGACAACACTGAACTCATTTCTTTGCAGTAGACACCACCTTTGCACACAAATACTTGATTATGAAACAACAGGCTCAGTGACAAAGAAAGAGAGGCAAGTTGATCATTCAAACATACAAGGAGCTAACTCTGTTAGCCTACCTTAGAGTAAATGAGCAAATTCAAAAAATGTATAATAAAGTGTCAAATTTGCAATGGTGTTATTCTGTATGTCTCCTGTGTTATCTTTGCATTTTAAGATCTGTAATACTTCTATACTATTTTGAGAGAAATGAAATGGATATGTTAGACACATGACTTAAGAAGAGGGATAAAAACATTTGATCCTTTGAAGAGCCAACTATATCAGTAAAGATGTCCTACTGCATAACGATATGCTTATAAGAGATAAATTGGATAAACACCAAGCTTTAGTTTTCTTTTACACATTCACCTTGCTCTATATTCTTGTTCTTGCATTCTCTCTGAACTATTCAAAAATCTTTTAAAGTTGCAAATGATAAGTATCACTAACATGATGAATTCAGTTTTATTTGAAGTCGCCTAAGCAGCATAATGGTCAGCGAGCTTTACCTGATTTCTACTCACTAAAAATTACAAGAATTTTGTTTTAAATTCCTTACTTCCAATCAAATATTTATCTTAGTTCATATCTTTCATCTGCTCCATTTGCATCAATAGATCTCTTATGTACCCTTTTGAGTTTATTTTATGGTGTTGAATTGACATCCTTTCGGTTTGAGCTCTTTAGAAAGTCAAATCATACAATGTTCGATCCAGTGAAAATGATGTTTAGGTACATGTGGTATCTGATTTGGATCAAAAACTGTCTTGAGGTAAAATGCATTGCTGTTGTGCATAAACCACTCTTAATGTTTCCAAACTTCCAGCTGTTTACTCTGCAATCCCCCCCATGACCTCAAAACTACTGCAGATAGGTGATACTCTGAACAGATAGATAAATTATTTATAAACAATTTCAAAAATGCATATATATATATATAAACACTGACTTCACAATGCTATGCTACCACCTCACAGATTTCCTTCCGTTGTGGAGAGCTTTGTCTTTTACTGGGATAACAGCTCTTTGTTTCCAGATTATAACCACATACACCCAGCTTTCAATGCCTATAAAGACCTTAAAAAGAAGTTCGAATCCTTTATAATCATTTGTTGGAACTTAGAGCAGATTTTTCTTCTGTCATGTTGATCAAGTATCAAAAGTCAAGGAAAAAACTTGGCCGCAGTTCTCATGTAAAATTCATCAGACAAAATGTATCAACATCTCCTAAGTAACATTCCTACAGCTTCACCCATGTTATGTATAGTATGTTACCTGATGACAGCCATCTCCAACAGATCCACATCCTTCTTTAAAATGTTTGGATCCCTCCATAGTCTTTGATTTGGTTAAAGCTTTCTCACAAAATAGTTGATGCATTTTAGTAGATGCCTTGTTTCTTTTGCAATGAAATTTTATGCACTTTGCTTTTCTACCAAAATTACTACAAAAATTACAAAGTGACCAACATCACTATCAATAAATAGATCTGTACGTCTCCACAATCATGATGCTTGGCACACTACCATGACTTAAGTTTCTTAACAGTGGGACTTCATTCAGCAATGAGTTTGGGTGCATTTTTGGAACTTTTAGATAGTCCCTAACATGATGTACTGTATATTTTTAATATGCCTCCATCCCATTACTGACAGCATAAGTCTCTAAACCTCTAACAAAGTATATAGATTTAAGCTTATTACTTGATTAAGAGAAATAGTATAAAAATGTTCAAATCTGATATAATAGTTTACAACATTTAATTTCACACACACACTTGATATGCTACCTTTATATGTATGTATAATTATGGTATTACAAATATATTGTAGATATTTCCTATTTTTATAACAAGAAATAATTTTAAACAAACCTGAGATCCAAAGGTAAGGAATGGTACAACTCTCATCAAAAGAGGTAGTAGAGATGAGAAATTTTTCATTGGAACACTGTTAACAGATGAAAGCAAAAATGTAATATCTTCCTTTTCTCCACAACTTTTACAGAATTCAGCATATTCAGTCTTATTTTTAGTAGCAGCCTCTGCCAAAATAGTCTCCATAATTTGCAATAATTGTTCAATAATTGTGGGGCCTCCTGCTGGAGCTTGTAACAGATCTGGAGATTCAGCAGACAAAGCAATTCTTAAAACACCCAGCATGACTCGTATAGCCCCCATTTCAGGAGCAACCAGTTTTTGACGATTGCTTTTTACCTGAAATAATGTACAAAAAATTTAATACATTGCTTTAATAATTTTTAGACATTTTCTAAAATTTGCAAACAGGTATTTTTCAAGGAAATTTATGAATTATTTTTAAAAATAATTTAATATACAATTTATTATTTTTTAAAACAGTTAATTAAAATTTTTTAAATGTTTTAAAGAAGAAGAATGTCTTATTTATACCTTGATGCAGAACCCAAATAATTTTAACAGAACAGTTAGCAAAGAACGTCCACGGGATAAATCTGCAATTGTTGCCATTCTTTCCAACATAACTTCTAATCCACCACATGTACTCATAACATTTGCAATTTTATATACTTCCTCAGTATCAACTTCTTCGTTGTCTTTGGTATCTAAATTTTCAATAAATTCTTCTGTTGCATCCCCTAACAAACCACGCATACGATAAACAATTCTCATTGCTTCAGATTCATTGTTTTCTGAGCACCACACCTTAAATAAATGAAAAGTAAAAAAAAATCAAAATTAAAATAGTACATTTATATTACTCTTCTTGGAAAGTAATTTCACACACATATTATTCTTAAATATTACATTAAGAATGTGAAACTTGTAATTGACAATTCATTAAAAGTTAAAACTTTCATATACAATGTAATGAAATTTAATAATAAAGAAAGTTATTTTTATTAATTTTAATATTTTGACAAAAGTAACATCAAAACATTTTTGATTTTTTTACAAAAGAAACTTATTTTTAACATATTTTTTACCCAATGCTATAGGAAATGAATAATTTTATTAAAATACACAAAGTGAGATCAAATTTAAAATAATTTATACCTAAAATATAAAATAAGCAAAAATCTTACCTTTTTATACACATCTTTGACTGGTAAATCAAGGTTAATAATTTTATTATTGACTAAAAGTTCCATTCCACTGTCATCTTCTAACAAAGCAACTAGTTCACAATCTTGACAAATTTTATTTTTCACATCTCGCATTAGTGGACCCATACCAGGTTCATTGGAACTATAAGGATTACCTAACATTCTACCTTGAAGGAAATCTTCTTGCTGGGGATCTTTTTCTAGAGTTATGTAAAATTCACTGGAATCACTTTCCTCCTATTAAAATAATAAAAAGTAGAATTACATTATTATTAGTTTAATGTATTAAGTTCTTAAGTAAAAATATTTTTTAAAAACATGAGATATAAACAGAGATTTGTATTAAAATTGCATCTTGAAAACAAATATACTCTCAAAATTGATATTTTGTAGATAAATCTGTACTAATATAATTGAAAAATTAATTGATGACATAAAATTATAAACTTGCTTTCTTTATCTTTTTTTGAAACATAAAGAAAAAAAGATTCCTTAAAATCACAATCAGATAATTAATTATTCAGACAAATTACAGAAATTAGATTAAAATTATCACTTCAAGATATGGACATCTAGAACAATTGCCAAATAGAAACCTTTAACAGAAAAAAATTTATGAATTAAATTATAACTGAGCAATTATATACACAGCTATTTTAAATTAGAAAATAAAACAATTTAAGAGCTGATTGCGACAAAACGTCTCATGCAACATAGTCGATATTTGACACAATTTTTTTTAAATATAAAATGGATTTACCATATCAAATTGAATTTTAAACACAGTTTCTACTATGCAGTACATAATATTAACTCTTTTGAAGTAGGGTAAGCCATCTATGAAAATTATTCAAGGCTGAGAGTGTCATATGTAACTTTTTAGAGAAAGAACCTTTCATTAGTATCTTTTTCTTGGCACTTATTCTGTATCTGTTATAGAGGAATGTTTCGAGACTGGATAAGTTGACCTTCATGTCACTACAGTTATTATTTTTGGTACTTTGTTTCAAAATGAAAGCAGGAATCATGTAGGAATGAGTAACATTAACAAATGGAGCTCACTCTTTAACTGTCAGCTGATATATAAACACATTCACATATTCTTGATGTTTCGAAATACTTTTACTTTTGATTTTGGCAAAATGAGGATGGATGTACAATGGTTTTGATGTTTTATTCATTCCTGTTAAGGATTTGATAAGCATTAAGATCAATGTTTTAAGTATCTATCATTATGTTAGAGTATTTAAGGAATATAATGAAAAATGTTAAATTACTCCTGATAACTACTTGAATATTCCTACAATAATGTACAAAAATTTCAAGACGATTGAACCATAAATTTAATTTATAAAAATTCTTAGTTATGCATAGAAGTGTAAATTGTCAGTCCCCAGAAAACGGTGCATCTGTGATAGAGGTTCTCTAATTGAGGTAAATGTTGCAAAAGGCATACCTTATCACAGGCTTGAGAACTTAATTTGATATGAATTTAAAAAATGTAAACATACTTTCACTTACAGGGTAAATGACAGAACAAAGTCTTTCAAATATAAATACAGGAGTTCTAAGATCATCTAAGCCATATTTTTTCACTGTGTCAACACAAACAGCCATGAAAGACATCGTTTCAGATTCTGTGCCTAAAAAAAGGGGGAGGGGAGAATTAGCAATAACTTGAATAATTTATGAATAGGAAACTTTGATTATATGCCCTAGTACATTTTATACTATTTCAATAACATTACCAGTAGTCATTTCTTCTAGTAGTTCTAATAATTTTTCTTGAGTTTCATCAATAAGTTTAGTTCTTTGTACTACTAACTTTCGAAGGCAAAGATATCCATTCAAAACACAGCCTACTAGACGAGACTTGTAATGTTGGCGTATGGTACTAACTTCAATAAATGATTCCAGTAATTCTGTGAGCATTTTCAATGCATAACCTGCATAAAAAAACAAACTTAAGCAAAGAAATTATAAAAACAACACTCAATAAAATAGAAGCTAAGTTGCCTTAAGAAAAATATAAAAACATCCTTAGTACAAATATAATTACCTTGTGAAAGATCAGAATTGAGGGTTGTTTCTTCCAAAAAGCTTAGGTGTTCTATTTCACTGGTAATTAAATTTCCAATATGAGGCAACAATCCCCGCAAGGCCAAATAATGTTTCCATGGTACAGGATTAATTAAATTTTGATATAAAGTTAAAAATTCTGCAGCACTTTCTCCAGCAGACCCTAGGTCATCTAAGTAAGCTGTTAACATGTCAAGAACTTCCCTACGACGACTTGGGATCTGATAAAAAAAAAAAGAGAGAGAGAGCATAAATTTAATGTAAAAAGTGTAACTGAAGCATACATATACACAGTGGCATAAGAGAGAATATTAGGGCCCACCTGCAAAGGGGTTTTGTTTCCCCCTAGAATCATACTCTCCCCGTGATGCAGAGGGTGTATGTTACAACACTGCATATACATAGGACTTACACATTACGAGAAATACATTTTAACATGACTTAAATTTATTAATTACTATTAGAAATTTACAATGAATTATTTGCATTTTAGATTTTTATATCTGTGTTTCACAACAACAATAAATAAATATAAAACAAATTTATATTATTTATTACAAGATAATTTATAATCAGTTTTTATTAAAAAGAAATATTTAGTTCACTTCAAATTAAAATTTAATAAAAAATTAAAAATTGCATTGAAAAATTAGTTTAAAACTTCTAATATATAAACTAAAATAAATGCCAACTTTAATTTGGTGTTTAAATTAAGTTTAAAAATAAGAAAAACAACAGTAAATTACTACTTCAGAAGTACAACGTAAGAGATGCCTTAAACACTAGCATTATTTTACCTGGCATAAGGCTTCAACGACATTACAAGCCATATTTCTAGCAGCTTGAGAAGAAGGGTTAAACATCACACGCCGTAACCAACTGGATTGTAATAATTTTAATTGCATCACATGGTGACGTGTTTTCTCTCGCCATCTGGAGCCATATTTTTCTATTAAATATAGATTATGAACTTCCTCTTTCTTCATTTTTGTTATGTTGGGAATGTTTTGATCAGCTACTTTAAGTGGCATTTGCTGTTTCCAGGTTTTGTAGGAATGTTTAGGATCGCCAGTTAACCATCCTTTCAAATCAACACCAACTTTCATGCCACCTACAATTGTAGCAATTTATGAATTAATTTTCACAATATTACAGCTATTACTCATAATAAAAAACAATTACTAAAATCTTTTCTGGTGAATTCAAATTCATGACCTATTTGAAAAAAGAATTTCCTTTGCTTAATGTAACATTTTTTTCATAATTTTTGAACTTTAAAAATTTTTAAAAATGCATTCCCATTTACTTATACCAAGTCAAGTATGCATCAAAGATTTATAACAACTATTTCAAGCAATTTTTAAATATTTTGCATAACATCAAAACTGTATCTATGGAAAAAAATTCTTACCTGCAACATTCACAGTAGCCAATGAATCGATACTTTTGTCCTTATTTTTCTTGCTCATAAATGCCTCAGGTTTTATAAGAACCTGGAGTATCCTTAAACAGGGCAAGGTTATACTCTCCATCACAACAGAGCTCTTTGCATTTACGCCCATTAAGAACAATTTCATCACACATCTAAAAAATATCAAAATTATGTATGGCAGATGAACATTATTACATAGAATGATAGCAATAAGATAATAAATAAGATTAATATAAAAGGCAAATTATTGATTTATTTTGGTATTATTTGATACAAGATAGGATTAAAAAATTTCAGACTGAGCCTAAAACCTCCCCCCCCCCCCAAAAAAAACCAGAGCAATTATTAAAACATTTTCTACATTCTTTTAGTTTCCTTGTTCTAAAAGTGGTTTGACCTGAAATACATGACCAGTAGCTCATTATGATATATTCTTTTTTGTAGTCAGGTGCACTTAAAAACTGGTGATTAAAAGAAATGGCATTTTTTGAGCAGATAATTAATATTAAATTTTGTGTTCACATGGGAAATAGTGCTGAAGAGATTTACAAAACATTGAAGCATGTGTATAGCAGTGGCACATTACTGCAAAAAGTTTTTGAAAAGCATTGACATTTTACAAAAGGCAGGGAAAGTATCAAAGAGCTGCATATGTTGGTCATCTGAAGACTTCATACACCACTGAAAAGGTTATATGATCCTACATGGGAACAGGCAATAAACAGTAGGAACAGTGGAATCAGTTGAGAAATTCAAGGCCATAAGTTAAAGGATTCTGATTAATGATTTCAACATGCTTAGGATATCTTAACACGTCATTCCTGCATGTTAACTTTAGACCAGAAGGAATTTGAATGTAACTGACAGGAGATTTACTTTTTGCGGCTGACAAAGATCTTTTCCTACTTTGCAGAATTGTTACTAGACTCAAAAAGTGGCATATTTCATAAAAATTGCAATAAAATGAGCATAAAGAATGTGGAAATCACCACAATCTTTATGCTAGCAGAAATGCACCAGCAATATTACTTTAAAGAGAAGATTAAGTTAGAAGTGTTTTTCAACATTTTGTATTCATGTTTCACGTGACTGAAATTCATCTCTGAAGGTTGTACTGTAAATAAGGAATTTTACACAGATATCCTGTGTTGTTTACATTAGTCGATCTAGCAGAAGAGATCAAAACTGTGGGCTGAGCTGTCAAGGGTACTTTTGCATAACAATGCTCCTGCTCATCAATTCCACCTAACCTAGGATTTTCTTGCAAAAATCAAAACTACTTGTAATTCTATATCCACCTTTCGCACCTAATCTCATCCCATATGACTTCAGCTTATTTGCTGAATTCTGCTAGCAGTGTCATTGATTTGAACTTGAAGATGGTGCTAAAACTGCATTGCAGGCTGCATTAAAGGACATAGCTAAAAATGGATTCCAGAAGTACTTCAATGACCTTTAAAAGAAATGGCAAATATGTGTTGCCCAACAATCTTATTTGAAGGAGAATGTGTTTCCGCATTTTAATAGATAATATTTTTAAGTTAGAAGTTCAATAAAGAACTGTTAACTTCTATTATATACATTGTACAGTAAATAATTAATATTGCTGGAAAATGTAAAACTTAATTGTTTTGATATTTAATTCACAAAGATAAAGATTTTATACCCTTGATGCATATTTTGTCAGCATACATGTGAATTAATTTTTTTAGAAGATTCTAGAATATAACACTGTTATGTACTAAATTGAAAGTTATATTAACCATATGAAATATTTAAATATATCAATACAAAATAATTATAAAAAAATATCGTATTTTTTATGGGTTTCTTAAAAGTTGTGTGTGTTGCATCTCTACTTATATATTATCTTTGCTTTTGTAAATTTAGTTTTTCTGATCTGGCAACAAAAAAGAGTTGTCGATATTGCAGCTGATGGAAGAACATAAATAAAAAGCTTAACAATTGAAAATAGTTTTCTTCTGTTATTTTTAATCATTTTAAAGAGATGAATCAATTCTAAAAAATATTTTTATTTATCCCATATATTATTCGCGACTAACTCATCTACAAAGTAATGGAAATTTAAAATTATCCAGTTTAATGGAACAAAATTTTCAATAGTTATATCAATTTAAAGAATTCCTGGAAAAACTTTAAAAGAATGTTGACAACAAATATTAAAAGCAAAATACTTTCTAACAATGATGCTTGATTATATTTTCATTAAAATCTTAATGAAATACAGAAATGATGTGAAATATTAAAACATCAAGTACATAAAATGCTACAACATTAAAAACTTACCTTAGCCTTTGTTCCCAACAAGAATCTTCTTTTTGCAAACTACTAGCAAGTAATGCCACTTCATGACGTACTGCAGCTGCTAAATCAGGACTTGTTACATGTCCTTTTAAAGCAGTAGCAATCTTTTCCATGAGTAATGCATTTAAATCAGTTGTTGCTCGAGCATTATCTCTAGTCAAAGAGCACAGTAACTGCCGCACATCATTTCTTACTCGGACACTACCATGACGTAGATTATAAGCAACCAGTTCTCGAATCAAACCTTGGCTACAAAGAATGAGCCTGTATCTCGTATTAGTAGACAAAGCTCGAAGAAGGGTGATGCAATGTTCAACTGCTGAACTAGCACAACCATAACACTTTCCTGGGACATTTACAGCAAAATTTGGATTTCTGGGATCATCGGATGATTGCCGCTTCATAAGTAAACTTTCTTGAGCCATCTGAGATGTTGATGCTGCTTTAGCTCTACTTTCACGTTGTCGGCGTTCATAATCCACCAACTCTTTCCTTGATGCAAGAACCTGAGACAAAGAAATTTGCAATTATAGCAATATTTTAAAATGTTAAAAAAGGAAATTAACTCATCAATTAAATTTACACACAGCAAGGTATTTACTAAATGTGTGAATGAAACTAATTAGTAATGCTCTAAATTCCATATTTAACTGAGCACTGACATTTAAAATTCAATTTACATTACATTTCAGGCTAGGTTTTAAAAAAATTATGCTCATTGGGGGAAAAACTCAACCCATAATAAAATTGATAATACAACATGCAAAAAAAAAGTTGCTTACAAAAATGTCAAAACATTTCCATATATCATTCCAAATAAAGGATTGATATATATTAACCCCTGAGCATTTGTCTCTGACCTGAAAAATCATTCTGAAAGCGTTTACTTCTCTTTTGCGAATTCCTTCAAAAGTGCAACAGATTTCATTCCTTCCCCTTTTAAAGTTCGCGGGAGATCTACAGGGGAAGATTTTATTACTCAGTTCGGCCTCTTTGTTAATTTAAAACCGGGAGAACACTCATTCACAGCTGTGACGTTGCTTTGTACGAATCTGGGGTGGAAAAAGTGGGGTCTACGTGGTTGTTCCCCTGATCTGTTAAGTCACAATAAGAGTGAAGAATTAAAAAGAATATAAACTAGAAAGAAACTTGTTACAAAAGTTGAAAAATACTTGTTTACTTTAAACAAAACAAAATTTTTAAAAATTAATTTAAGAAAAATAAATTATTTTGGTATTACGGTTTGAGCCAGGAAAAAGCATCTTGTATTTGTTGTGGAATATGAGATTAAGAAAACACAAGTACAGCTTAATGTTTTTTTAAGAAAAAAGCAACTATGTACAAAAGAGTAAAAGTGATCCTCTCTTTTTTTTTAAACAATACGAGAATAAATGGAGTATCATTACATACGACGATTAGATTTATGAAATAAAATCAATCTTCCTCTAATCAATTACATTTTAAATTTAAAGTAACATAAAGAGGGATTCCAATACTTTGAATTTATATACACTGGTGTGCAAAAATTAAGGACAAAGTCGAAAAATTAGCATATCAGCTGAACGAAGAGGCAGAGCGGACAGAAAGACCAATCAGGAGATTAAGTGAGGTGATGTACGGTAGTACATGCGCAGATATGCAGGTAGACGTAATGGGGGAGTGTCTGAGTAGTAAAGCATGTTGTCGGTGTAAGATTAGTATTTCTGGCAAAGAGATTGCACACCGTATAGCAGTTAAAATCACACCGAGTTGCTGCCTCAGCGAGAAATGGCGAATAATCAATCTGTTAGACGACATCTGGATACTTTTACCCGAGGTCGAATCATTGGGAAGTTGGAGGAAGGTCGCAGTGTGACAAGTGTGGCTGCAGAGTTCGGAATAGCTCACAGCATCGTTTCACGACTTTGGAGACAATTTCAAACTACAGGAACAGCTATCCGGGGGTTCAGTAGTGGTCGTCCACGAGGAACCACACCCGCAGATGACCGGTATATTGCCTTACAGGCCAGAAGAAACAGGCGGCAGACAGCGGGAGAAATCGCTAAACACACGACACAGGCGACTGGACGACCGATATCGCGTTTTACCGTGGCCAGAAGACTGCACGGTGGTGGTCTGTTTGCACGACGCCCTGTACGGTGTGTACCTGTAACGCCTGCCCATCGGAGAAGGCGTTCTCTGTGGTGCAGGGAACACTGGAATTGGAGAGACAATGAATGGGGACGAGTACTCTTTACAGATGAGAGCAGATTCAGTCTGAGTAGCGATTCTCATCGCATACTCATCTGGAGAGAGCGGGGAAGCCGCAATCATCCCTCGAACATCATTGAAAGGGACAGGTATGGAGGTGGCGGTGTTCTCGTTTGGGGAGGCATCATGCTTGGTAGTCGTACAGACCTTCACACCTTCGGCACAGGTTCAATCAACGGGACCCGTTATTGTAACGAGATTCTTCTTCCATATGTGCGTCTTTTTAGAGGCGCTATGGGTCCGCAGTTCCTTTTCATGGACGACAATGCACCATGTCATCGCACAGTAGCTGCCGAACAGCTCTTAGAGAGTGAGGATATTGAACGTATGGATTGGCCGGCACGATCTGCGGATCTCAATCCCATCGAGCATGTATGGGATTTTCTAGGCAGACGCTTGGCAGCTCGTACCTTACCACCAGTAGCGATTCCGGAGCTTCGATTGGCGCTGCAAGACGAATGGGCAGCAATGCCTCAACAACTCATTGACACCCTCATTCTCAGCATGGGCAGACGTTGTGAAACCTGCCTAGCAGTCAGGGGAGATCATATCCCTTACTAAAGACCGGATATTTCTTGTTGGTCACCCATCACAGGGATGTTTCGGCCTTCAGTCGCATTGCGCTCCATGCTACTTTTTCAATAAAGCTTCTTTTTATCCCTCTGATTTCTCTTTTAGTTAAGTGTTGCTTACATTACTAATGTCCTTACGAATTGGGGATCTTACGGTATTAAATGTGTTGATTTGGAATGCTTTTGTACAAAGTTATATTGAAAAGACCGTCTCGTCCTTAATTTTTGCACACCAGTGTATATTTTAACCCCATAAATGATGCTTTTATGTTAAATGAATCTTTTTGGAAAAAATCTAAAATTTATTACATAATCAAACAACTTGTACTAAGCGAAAATACCTTCTTTACATCAGCATTTGTGATGGAGCAAAAAGCAAATTTAGTCAAATTTTTTAAAAATTTTAATGGGAATATATATATATTTTTTCAAAATGTGAAAGTATTTCTGACCATTTTCTATTCAAATTTAATTTTTTTATCTTTCTGTTTCTTTAGTGTTAAACGGAAAATTCAACCATAAATACATCTTTCACACAATTCAGTCATTATAAATTCTATTGAGAAAAACTTCTCCCAATTAATTTTGTCTTTCAAACAATACACTTAAAACAATTTTGTTCAGTGAAACTAACCAACAATTCTACAATGCATTCATACCAAATTTTAAAAAAAACATTTGGAAATGTATTCTGTATTTAATTTTTTGAGTATAGAAAAATGCCTGCTGTGTAGAAGACAGAGTATGAGATGTGATGTATGGTTTTGAAAGAATGTTTTCATACATGTAGAGTTTTTTGAAAATTTAAATATCACCAAAGCTGATCATATGATTGTAAATGAGTCTTATTTTAGAGTGTGAGCTGTGGGGTATCAAAATAAAACATTTCACTTTTAAATAGCCAAGGAGTTTATATTCAATATCCTCTTCGTAAAATTGCTTACAACTTCTATTCAAATTGTAAAGAAATTGAAATATAAATATCTGACTTACTGCAGTCAAAAATATTCATATTATGTGAAAATATTATTCCTCCACTTATTTAAGTACATTTTATAAGCTGTAGCCTAAAACAATTTTTTTTTATATATAAACGAGGCATAAAAATTCAGTTATAAAAAATATTTTTCATTTTTTAAATATATATACCCTACATAGATTGTAAAATCCTAAAAGCTTTTTGAGGAGCAAAAACATATAATTTTGGGTAGTTCAAAATTTTAATATAATACACATATATATATATATTATTAAGCAAATACGTCTGAAAAGAAAAAGTAATTTATTTTAAACTTGTATTTCCTGAATAAAATAAATCAAAGTTCCTTCTGAAATAAACATAATTGAAAGAAAAATGTTTAATTTACAATCGATAGCATATAAACATTTATCTAAGGGGTATCCCTGAAGTGACGCAATCTTATTTGGTGAAAAATAAAACTTATTGCTGGAATCATACAATTCCCTAATGAATGGGCGAGTCCGAATATTTTTTTCATGTAAACTGTTTGGACAGAAATGGCTAAATAGGAACATTTAATAATATGCATAAATTAAAATTAACACCATTATAGTTTATATAATTTTTTAAGATTACAAAAGGTGTATTTCGGATGCACAAGTTTAAATAGGAGTACGGTTTACGAAAAAGTAGAACAAATCTATCTAAAGGACTATGGTTGATTACCTTAGATATTGTGAAACACAACAAAGTATATTGGCAATCTATTCCCCAATTCGTTGTACAAATGTATGGAAAATTGCAAGATTTATTTTCGTACTTGTAATTATTATATTTTTTCCTGAAAAATGCAATTTCTAGAGCGGCACCATGGGGCCCTCACTTTGCCCAGCTCGCCCTTACCTAAGCCAGCCTAGCAGGTGAAAATGCCATCTTCTGTTTATCAAGATTATGGCTTTGCAGACTGCATTTTAGTTGTTCGTTTTATATCTTCTACATCAATCTGTTAAAACCTGAATTTAAAATTATATGAAATTCTTAACATTCGCAACAATGCCCTTTATAACTTTTTTAATAGTATATGAATGCGTCTTCAAATGATTACAACATTATGTTGACTATTTATTTAATATTAAGTATAACTTAACACGCAGATTTTCTGAATTTTAAAATAAATATTTCAAAAACTATTGTAAATATTATCACAATTTTTCATTCCAGTGTTTTAGCTTCTCAGCTTTGTTTCTACTTAAAAATTTATTGTATATTCATCAAATTTTTCAGCATATTTTTTGCTCTTAACATACAGTTTTTAACCGAATTGTATGAAATTTACGAAATGTATTAAAATGCTTAAGATTCTATATATTAAAATTTTAATTTAATATTTTATTCGAGGAAGTACTTAATGAAAAATAATTTTTAACAGTGCATGTGTGCGATACATAAATACTTATATTTGAAATTTCAAATGAAATTTCTAATATAAAATTCCTAGTTTAGTATGAAAATCTAGAAATTTTTTTTAATGTAAATTACAAAAAATATCCAGATTTTAATTACTTGTTCTTCAGTTAGCTTTAAAAAAATAAGTATTGAGGAATTTTGCATAAATAAATGTTTTTTAAAAATAAATTTAAAATTGATCTTTATATTAATTTATATGCATAAATGCCAACTGTAAATGTATCCGGATATTTTTAATAACTATTTATTCAAATATTCAAGTTTAAAAATATGAATTTGTGGAAAAAACCCATTATTCATGTTCTCTCTTAAATAAATTGAAATTCAAGAATTTTTTAAAAATTTGAATATAATTTGGTGTATCTTAACAATACATAAGATGTCCTGAGCACCTGGCTTTAAAATTTAAAAAAAACTAATGGATCTGAATTAGTTTTGTTGTTATTTTTATCAAAGCATAAGAATTTTTTTACAAATAATTTGATGCAAAAGTTTAAAAATTATTCATTTTTAGTAATTGGTAAGTTTGAAAGGTTTTAAATTTTGAAGCGTTCGGTTTCCTATTAATTATTTTTTGACACCTTATAATGAAATAATCATGTTTTCAAAACTGAAAGCATAGGTTAAGAGAAGAAAAATGAAGCAATAAAATATAGTTATAGATATTATATATAGAGAGATATTATAAAAACTTAATTTTTCCATTTGATCATTTTAAGGTGAAGAAAAAAATGCGAGTTAATCAAGCAAAGAGAATATACTTAAAAAGTAATTTGTCCAACTATATAAAATAGCAGATTACTGTCCCAACTTGTTAAAACTTCAAAATAATATAAAATCAAAAGTGAATTATATAATATTTTATTTATGCATTGGAACTTTTCAAAACTTGAAAAAAATGGTTTAATTGCGAAAACTACAAAAAGAATTTATTTCATTTAAACACAATATCTCAAATCAAGCTAATTTAAAAACACTAACTTATAGTTCGTTCATTAAGGGATCTAAAGAAATTCTTCCCAGCTTTTTTTTACGATTGCTACAGGGTCAAAACACGAGGTTCTCTGAGAGCCATAAAACTTCCTGTCAGTGTCCATTGTGTTGTCTTAACCCTCCCTAATCATCCTTCATGATGTTAAACCTTTAAAGGGGGGAGGGGAAGGATTTTGGAAAAATATGGCTCACCCACTTTTGAAACACTCTCTTGAAGTCAGGAAAAGCTGTGTGGTGCCTTTTCTAAGCATCTCTAGTCATGCAGAAAAAGACTTGCATAATGCTTAGAGGGTTAATAAAAATAACATTTTAATTCAGAATTCAAAAGGGAGACAGGGTAATAATTCCATAAAACTTGATCCACAAAAAACATCAGTAGCATATATTATTAAAATTAATGTGACAGTAATTAAAGCCTAGTATTGTTCTTACCTTCTGCACAATTTTGCTCAATTCATCAAATGATGCCTTGCAATCAGTACAATAACGCTGAGCTAGTTGTTGAATGGCTCTGTTTACATTTGTTGTGGATACTGAAGCTGTTGTGCTTGTTGTAGCTTCATCAACAGACTTTTCCAACAGTCCATGTTCGTATATTCGAAGTAAAAGAATTTCCAAAGCAGGTTTGTTGGCAATAAGCTGCTTATATACTCTGTCTGCCTTTTCCAATAAACTATTGATAGTACTAATTGCTTTCTTTCGATCTTCTTCATTTTCTATAGGATCAACAGCACAGCAAGGTTTAGCCGTTATGGTGTAATCAAATTTAGCATATTTGCAAAATCCACAAGAATTGCAGAGGAAAGGATCTTTTTCATCATAATTAATGGCTCTGCATTTATGACACTGAAATACATTTTCTCCACAATTCGCACAAACACCTGGGTTGGCTGGAACAGATGCACTGCATCGTGGACACTGAAGAGTTTCAGAAGATGCTTGTATGTTCTCATAAAAATCAGCATATTCAATCATTAAATTGCATGCAACTATTGGAAGGGGAAATTCAATTTTTAATTCTGTTTGCCCAGCTGCAAGAGTGCACTTTTTGGCTTTATTCCAGATTGATGGTCTGTTTTTTAATTCAACAACTGATTGGACAGATCGATTATTATAGTAAATATTTAAAGTGTGAACCATTTTATTTCTTTTTAAATCTCCAATCCGAAGAGTTATTTTAGAAATAGTATGACTTCCAATTAATTTGACAATTTGTGTTGTAGTGGTAAATCTAGAGTCAACTTTAATTGCTGACAGTTTGATATTAGTGTAGGGTACTTCTGGGTTATTGCACACTAAGCATGGCTCACTTTCCAAGAAGTATCCATCAAATTCAACTAAACCTTGCAGTGAATTATAGATGTTTGAATTTGGATGATTCATCAACAACTGATTTTGTTGGTGTAAAACATCTAAGCCTTTTTCAATGTATTCTTTTTCCTTATCTTGTTGAGGCATATTTAATGTGAAATAACCAAGTAAGTCCACGAATTGGGCAGCACGGCGACCAAAAGCAGGCAACTTCGGCCACAATTTCCACATCATATCTAATAAAACTTCTTGTTGAACTGGACTGGAATTTTTATGTAAATGGAATATTAACGAATGAGCTTGCCATCTCACTGAAGTAGAATTAGATTCCAATAAAAATGCTCTTATAAAGTGACTTAAGAGAGTTTTTTCAACAAATTTATTCACTTGGAGTGCCAATGCTACACATTGTGCAGCATCCCCTTTAGTGGAGTCATTTGGATCTTCTTCAGCTTCTTTTTCTTTACGTTGTTTAGAAGGTGAACTTGCTGGTTGAGCAGCAGTATTTCCTGGTAACTGCTGCTGCTGCATTGCTTTAGCCCCACATAATGCACATTGCAGAAGTTGCAAAATAATTGGAGATACCCCTTCATCTAACAAGAAACTCACATGAATTAAAAAGGAAAGAATACTTTCATCTTTCTGGCAAAACTTCTGCCAATTGATTGTTCTGGATGTTGCAATATCACTGCAAGCTTTTAAATGTTCAATCATATTTATCAGAGAATCATAGGAGAGGCTAAGCATTGTATTATTAGGTGAAAAATCTTCAAAACCTCCTTGGTTACATATTGCTTTGACATCTTTCATGTGAGATTCTAAAGCATGGAAATCTCTCAATTGACGATATTTATCTTTAGATCCACAAATAAACAAAAGAAGTTTTCTGACTTGACGGCGAACAAATGGAGTTTGTTGCATCATCATATATTCACATAAGTAAATGAACCAAGATTGAGAAAATACGACTGGTTGAGATTGAGGCAAGGAATTCACAATTTTTTTAATTTGGTATGGCAATCTTAAAACCATTTCAGTTACAAGTTGAGGATAAGCTTCAAAAACATCATTGGCATGACCTTTTACATATTGCTTTAAGAAAAATGGTGACATGTCAGGAGGTGGAGAAAGAGGATGCGATTTCAATAGATTTCCGGTAATACTCGAGGATTTATCTTCAGTTTGAATTCCTTTCCAATAGTCCAACAAAACTTTTAAAACTTGCAAACAATAATCAATAGCATTTGTTGATACCAAAGCTAAAGCTGTAGCACTACTACAGAATGAAGACGTTTCTCCAGAAGTTTTCAATGAGCCTTTCACCCTTGACATCATAATACTCAATAATCTCATGACAATTAAATTAACTTCTCTTGCAGGTGTTCTCTCAGCTATTTTTGAAATATCTTTACTGTTCATATCTAAGGCAGTTACAAGAGCAGGAAGAAGTTTAGCAAGAGCAGCACAATCTTTTTCTTCTTCACCAACAAGATCAGATGTAAGCATAAGTATAACCTGCATGAACGGAATAGCTCTAACACCTCCAACCTCATTAAGTTGAGGAAAATATTGCAACATCTTTTCAAGAAGCATTAGACGTAAGGTATGTAAACGATAACTAGTATCAACATCAGTTTCAATTTCAAGTCCTTCTTCACCTTGAGGCATAGTAGAACTAGGGAGACCAACAGAGCTTGTTTCAGATCTAGCACCAGTTGTAATACTTTCAGGAACATTATCCCCATATGCACTACTACGTCCACTAACATTGTGTTCACCCATTATTGATTCAACACCACTGCCACCACTTTCAGACCCAGCACTGCCTCCTTGTTCTGCAGGAGATGTGCGCAGCGTTGACCCGTCTGTGGCTGCAGTACTACCCTCATCATCACTAGCCCCAGCAGATGCAGTTGTATCAGAATAGTGGCCACCTTCAATAGATGAAGCATGGTGTGAACCTTGAGAAGCAAGCGATAAGGCTTGTAGTGATAAACCCCCAGCTTGATCTTCAGGCTGATCTTGAAGGCTTAGAGCAATGGCCAACTCCACCATTGTCTCATCATCATCTGGAGGAATATCTAGCATAGGAAAACCACCCTGACCAGCAATAAGTGCTTCAAGATTAGGTACACCACCTCCAGCAGCAGGTAAAAGAACTAATGGATCAAGACCATCAACTATTTCAAAATGTTCCAGCTCTTGCTGAAAATCATGTATGTCAGGCTGAGGAGACACTTGAGCTTGGGCTTGGTTTGAAGAACTGGGTTGGGGTTGAGAAGCAACTTGAGGTTGAGGATGACTTCTAGTGTCAACTGGTTCTGTTTCATGAGATTCACCAGGAGTACTACAACGAGGTGGAGATGGAATAAAAACTTTTCTTCGTCTTACCCTAGGTCTCAATACACGTATTAAAGCTTGTTTAGCAGCAAAACTAACAACTGTATCCTCACAAAGTAGCAATTTAACATAAAGTTTAGTAGCAAGAGGAACATGTTCAAGATCACAAGCAGTAAATGCATGAATAACTTCAACTAAGGCATGTACAGTAGCTTCAATATGTACGAGACCACGGAAAGAAACTGGAGCAATAGCTGGATTAGAAGGTTGCATTGAATGTAGATGCCAGAAGGCATCAGTTAGCTGGACAATAAAATGAGCAGATCCAGAAAATTCAATCTTTTGAGGACTATCTAAACTACCCGATCCTTGTTTTTCCAATTGATTAGAGCAATGACTATCATCTTGACTAAGTTTGGAGGTGTTGGGGTCAGAATCGGTTATTGTAGAATCAGTAATAGTCATACTATCATGACTTTCTGCAAACCTCACTAAATTAGATGGTCTGGCAACAGCTACTCCTCTTGTGATGACAATCAAACGATAAAGAGCTTCACCATCTAATTCATCAGTAGGTTTGCCTTCTTGACTAGCATTTAAACACTGTAAGACATAACTCAAAAGGGCATTGTCTTTGTGAGAACAATAAGTACTACGATTGTTATGCAATGTTGCTAATAAATTCTTTACATGTTCATGAACAACAGACGGCATGGGAAGAGTCAACATAGATGTAGCCAATTCAATGGCAGAATTTTTAAGATCAGTTTTTTCATCTGAATTCAAACCAGATGAAAAACAGCCATCTAAAAGTTCCAAGCTACTACTAACAAGTCTATCAAGTGGAGTAAGTGGCAATGGGGCAGCTGGAATACCATCAACTTCAACTCCTGCTTCAGTTCCCGATGCTCCTGCAGCTCCTGAGGTAGTCTGAGTAGGAAAGTCATCACTATCATCAGGCCAACCAAATGCTTCTTTTGTTTTGCCAAAAATTTTGATGGAATCTACCATTGTAACACCAGATGGATCAGAACTGGCTCCAAAGAAAATGTTTAATTTTTTATTTGCTGTAAGAGATTCTTCTCGTGAAAAGGGGAAATCATACCATCTATTTCTGATCAAATTTACTTGAATACTACGACCAAAAATTTCAATATATGATGGGGCTCTTTGGATGTCTTGATTACCTACAAGAATTCGACAGCCTACCATAACCATAGAATTATCAGAATTATTAACTTCAATAGTAAATCCTGCTGGTTTAGTACTAGCAATATACAAACCAGTTGTATTTAGTCTGTGTTTGATTTGTTGGGTGTTGTAAACTTGCAAAACATCATTGCCACCAAATTCTATATCATTCATTGCAGTACAATGTTCAAAGAAATCAATAGGAAAAGAAACACTCCCAACAGGTCGACCACTTTTGGCAGCTTTCTTTTTCTTGGATGGTTTATTGGCTGTTGTTGTTGATGCAGGTTGAAATGCTGGAGTTAACCAGTAATTGGTTTGATCTTGATTGGCCATATAAATGCGTAAACTACCATCTTCGCATAACAGAATTAGAGTTGTTCTTAATTCTCCACAAGTAATAACATGTCTAATGGCTACCATGTCAGTGATTTTAGATTTGGCAGTAAGAAATTTTATTTCTTGAACTAAAACAGCATCTGGTTTTACCACCAGAATAACAGGATTATTTGAGGCCTGCATTTGTGCTAATATTAAACCTGGATGATTTGCAACTTCAGACCACTGACATAATGGTTGAGGACTTGGTTTGCTGTTGCCACTATTGTTTCCATTATTACTATTATTCTTCATTTGAATCAAAAACATTTGTGACAATTGGGATGATATTCTTGATAATGGAGCTATGAAACTCTTTCCTTGGGTGTAGCTGAAAAACAGAAGCTGCAGAGTGTGGGAGTAATAAATTGAAACACCACCTCCACCAATCATACCATTTGAATCCTACAAAAAAAATAAAAGGAGAAATAGACACATTAATATAAACCACATTTCTAAAAAGAATATATAAACATGGAAGTTTTGATGAACAAAACTTATTTTATAATTAAAAAATAAAAAACTAACTTTATTTTATTAAATTTTAAACTTTCATGTATAAGTTATTCTAGATTTCTAAATAAATCTATACCTATAAGACAATTGTTTTAAATAAATAATGCATTTTCCCAACAAAAAAACCCACAAAGATAGTATATCTAATGTTTAAAATTCTTGCCTTTAATTCTGGATGCTTAGTTTCTAAGATATTGGTAACATAGAAAGGTCCATGTTTAGCACAGCTCTCTTCCACCATTGGTTGATAATATATATGTCCGGCAGATGACATGAGGACCAAATGTCTTTGACCATCATCAGAAAAGATAAAGCAGCAATCTCTGATTTTTTCACTTGGAAGCAAGAAGAAAAACTGTGGGCTGAGTGCATCTTGAGATAAATCATAAATCTTTACCATATCAGCTGTCACAAAGGGCTAATTCAGTTTGAGATCCAGGTAACCATATAGCCTAAAAAGAGATTAAAAAAATTTTTAAGTAAAAATAATAAAAAAAGAATATGTTTTCATAAATAAAATGTAAAAATCCCAATTTTACACTCACTTTAATTATATAATTTCCTGATTCTAACTGAGGATGTAAGACCAAATGATCAGAAACAGACCCTGATCCACTGAAGGTAAGAATATGACAATCCTTAAAAAAATAAGTTTAAAATAAAAATTAATTTGAAAACAGACTAATACATAAATCTGTATAGTAAAAAATTTCACCAACTTGAAATAAAATATTTACTTTTAATCCACAAACAGCCAGGAAATCTTCATTGTATGGATTTCCTGTGATGGACAAAACTACAAAAGGAACTGGAGCAGAAGCTAAACGCTGAAAATATATCATTCATATTAACACAAAACATTTTCTAATTTTTGTAAGATACTTTGAGAATTTTCTAATGAAATGTGTTTTCTTATTTTACAACAAATAATTTTATAAACAGGAATATTTACTTTTTAAAAACCTTTTTAATTATTGAAAAATATGGCCTCATATAATTTTATAAGCATTTCAATAGAACTTACAAAGAGTAGTTAAGTTCAGGATTTGCTACAACTCATTTAGAAGAACTATTGATCTTTAACAGATAAATTAATTAGCTCTTATTTTAAACAGTTCTTTATCTTAAAAAAGTAAAAAATGGAAAGTACTGTGGCAACCGGAAAACAAATGTTGAAAAAGTACTTTTGTTTAAATATTGTTTTATTTGGTTGGACAATAAATGTACATAAAATATTTAGCTTTAACATTTATAAAACTTTTTTATTTGAGTTAACAAATCGGAAACTCAAGACTTAATTTGAAACTTAAACTTTGTCATTTTCTCAATACTAGTGTTCATTAAGTAAAAAGTACAATCCACATAGCAGAAAAATACTTACAGTTAAAGTCAATTTTCGTTTGCTAGAATCCGCTTGTTTGAGAAGAGCTGATAATTGAAGCAAAGTAATCTAAAAAAAGCATCTTAGGTTTAAAAATGTTACTAAATTCATAAAATATTTTTTAAAAAAAACTAAAATAAAATCCTTTTACCTTTCCCTTTTCATGACTAACAGCCAAATGCTGACGTTTACCTTGTGGAGAAGCAAGGCAACACATTGCTACTCGCCTAATCATGTGGCTACTGATTAACTGACGGATAGTCTGGCCTTGTTCTCCAGAATAATTCATTCTTACATTTTCAAATGCCCCTTCTTGGGAACCCAATGTAGGAACCTAAAAATAAAATTAATTTGTCAGTTATTTCCGATTAATTTTAACATTAACATGTTTTAATTTACATTAAGTACTTATTTTAACTGAACAAATGTCTAAATTTCAAAAATGTCCTTTAATATAAACATTACTGTACTTATATAATAAGTTATAAATACATAACTAAGAAATAAAATAAATGGAAACTAACCATTAACTGTTCAGACTGTTCAAAAACTTTATCTTGAGTGTGAAGCTCTAACAATGCATTTTGAGCTCTGATTGAGCTTCCAATAGGTGAATTTCTTTGACAAGATTGACTAATAGCAGGCATAAGATATTGCAAGAGCTCCAAAACTGTAGATGCAATATTTGTAGTAGACTGCAAAAAATATGAAAAATTTATAGATTTTGATTTAATTATAATAAACTATAATCTTTTTCAAAAAAAAAGTTTCAAAAAGAACTTACCAAGAAATTAAGCAAAATATCCCTTGATGCCTAAAATTAAAAAAAAAAAACACACAAATATTTAGTACAACAAAATATTCTATATAAATAAATTATACATAAATTAATGCTAGATAATAAAAAATTGATTTTGCTCATAATTAATTAAATATTCTCTCATCATATCTAGGAATTAAAATATACTGGAAATAATACACACAGCACGTAAAATTTATACAAAGTGAATATATATACATACATAACATTTTTCCTGCAAAATGACTACTGTAAGAATACTTCATACATTTCCAACTGATTTAACTTTAGTCAAATTTTGAATTTTAAACCTATTATTAGCTAAATTTAAAAAAAATTTTAAAACTGAATTTAAAAAAAGATATTCGATTTTGTAAGTTTTATTTCTGTTTAATAAGATTTTGAGAGAAAAATTATTTAAAGTTGCAATTAGAAAAATATTGAAAAATAAAAGGTTGAAAATATTTTACCTCAATTTGCTTTGCCAGATTCTGTTTATGTTTGAGGGATTCATCACTGGTCTTTTTTCCTTCTTGATTTCTAGATTGTTCTCCATTAGCTGCAGATGTGCTTGCAGTTGAAGGAGAAGATGGTCGTCTACGTAAAGAACTGGGTAAAATAGAATCAGATCCAAAAGTAAATCCAGATGTGGAGGGAGCTGGTGCACTGGTTTCAGTTGTAACTTTAGGGTTTCGTTTCACAAGTGCCTAAAGTATTTCACAGAGAAATTTGAGTAAATTATTAATCACTTTTACATACTTCAAATTTGAAACTCAGTGAAAATTTTTTTTAAATTATTGAATACATAGAATTTAAATCCAACCTGACAATTTCCATCCTCTTTAGCCCCACAATCACAGAAGAATGACCCAAATTTAGCATAAGTAACATCATGATCTTTGTGACAAACTTTTGCACATATTGTACAGACTCCAGCTCCATCAATCATTTTACATGTATGACAATGATACCTATAATTAAAAGAAGCGGCTTAAAAACTGAACATAATCTAAAAGGCATATTTTAAACAGTTTTGCATAAGTATACCAACAAAGCAAATAATTAAAGTATTTAATGTACAATACTTCATTCGATTACTTATATTAATACAAAACATAGAATAATTTAATTGATTCAATAAAAAATATACTTCCACTATATATATATTCATTCAAAATATTAAACTTAGACTAACAATTAGTTCTGCTAGGGAAATATATTTTCATGTAACATACCAATGCTGATTCATGAATTCTTTCTGAGTAATGGTAAATGTACATAATTTGTTGCATAGGGAATCTTCATCCTGAAATATATTGAAAAATATATTAGTGTTTAAATAATTCAACTGTCTCTTTCTTAAACACATTTAATAAATTTATAAGTGCAAAATATTTAATCATAATAGTAAGAACATACAGAATCTTCTCCAGCTGATTCTTCATCATCTGGGCCAATGTCCTCTGCCCAATCAGAGTCCATTTCAGGATGGTGAAGATCACCATCACATGGAGGAGATGCAGTACCAGTTCGGTTAATACCTGCTAATCTAAAACAAAAAAAAAATAAAGTTTATAGAGAAATATACATTACTAGAGATGTAAAGTAAATGGCATAGTTAAATAATTATAATTTTTTCACTTGCATTTTGAACAAGGAGTATGTTACATGTACTTAATATTTTTGAAATATAAAATATTAAATCCTATAGACAAAAAACTACTAACTTATCATTTTGAAATCTCAAAGCTCCAACAACATCAGCCATATAAGAAAGCAAATAGCAGCATGATTCCATCATTATTTGATGCTGAAAAAAAAAATGTTTTTTATAACCCATATAACAACATCCAGTTTTAATTGATGATTATTTACGTGGAATAACAATAATTATTATAGTACAAAACAAAATCAAATCATCCTAATATTTTTCATTTCATATTTCTGAGAATAATAGGCTGGAAATAACAATTAAAAATCTACTGGCAATAAACTGCAGAAAGCACATGCGTTGAACAAGTATACATTACCCCCCCCTCCCCCTTCTAATATATCTAACATATTTCTATAATCTTTTCTGGTCACATAATTTTTAATTTTAATTTTTTTAACAATTTTAAAAAATCAAAACTATACATAATGAATAAATTCTGTAACAAAGTTCGAAAATACAAAAGTTTTCATTTAATTCGAAAATTTAATATTTTAAAATGTAGTTTACCTTGCCACCAGATACATTTGATTCCAATTTTTCCAATACATCCTTCTGGGCAAGATATTTTTTGCTAAAATAAAGATTTCATTAGGAAACATCAGTATTAAATTGAAATTTATAATAATAATAAAAACCATATTATTCATTTAATAAATCTGACAAGAATTGATTTATTACATAAAGAAATCTTTATGACATGAGATTATAATTACATACATTTTATATAACTTTCCAGTTTCCAACAGTAAGATATTTTAAAATAAATATTTTTTTTTCTTGTATAACTTTTATCTCACAGTTTGTTAAGTATTACGTACCATAATTCAAGCCATGCTGGTGTTGCTTGGAAGAGTTGATAATGTCCTGTTCCCGATCCTGCTCCAGACAGAATGGCCATTACAACCATTAATTCAGAAAAACCTATACCTTCAGAAGCAGGAGACAAAATCTGAGAACCCATGGGAATCATTGCAGACAGAAATGTAAAAGCTACTTTTTCAGCAACAGAACTAGAAATACAAAACAAAATATCAGAGAAAATGCATAAATAGACTTTACCATTTAAAACGAGAGTTCATTTTCACAACATATATTAAGAAATAAAAAGGAATTTAAAAAAATACATTCCAATTAAAAGTTAACAGTTAAAATTATCATACAATATAATGCTGAGATTTAGTAAATTTCTTCCTATAAAAACAATTTTTCTTCTCATATAAATATGTAAAACAAATAGTTGATTTATTTGTTTAGTTTGAAATTACTCTTTGATTAAAAACAAATATTTTAATAAATAATAAAAGTATAGTTCCCCTTGACATGAAAGTTTTTTGTATAAAAATATATCTAAGATACACCACAATTCAAATCTTGTATAGATATTCAGATTCTGATTAAAAGAAATAAATCTTCAGAAACCTTTCTAAATAAAACTATACAAAGTAGAATTTTCAATAATTTGGAAATTTCAGGATTTAAATGAAGTACAGATCTCTATTGAACAGTGTTTATGATGTATGATAGAAAATAAACAATCAATCACAGATAATTTTAAATTGATTCTTTGACATAATAATTTAAAACCTGTTTCTTAACATATGGTTCATTTTTTTTCACAAAATTCTTTAATATCTAATAATATTTTTAAAAAATTATTACAAATTGCGAAGTTTTTTTATATTTTTTATAAATCATCAACATATTAATAATAATATATAAGACATTTTGCAATTAACCCCTTCTCTGTCGGATTTTTTTCTTCGAATTTCCGGTCCAAAAAAAGCATTTTTTTTTAATTGCTGAAATTTAATATGTACTCTAGTCTAAATTTAAAAATGCAATTTTTTTTTGTCAGAAAGTAGTTTTTTCTAGTCTTATGGGTGGTCCAATATATTATATCTCGTCTACTGATCTCCAGTTTTCACTGCAATGCATCAAGATTTAGGCTTAAGAAAATATACTCTGATACTATATTTATGTTATTGATTTGAGAAATAAAAGTAACACAAAAAATATGTGCATAAAAAAACTATTAAAATTATGTAAAAAATATTTCGGAAGAAAGGGGTAAACAATTTTTCATCATTTGACCAATACCACTGTTCAACTGGCTTTTTTACTATGCCCTGCATGATCCAAATACACAATAAAATTCTGACCTCTTCCTTACAAGTTGCACGCCATTCCCGCTGCTTTGAATGCATTTTAGATTTCTGGGAATGAAAGCATTGTTCAGCATATACATTAGTTTCCTCCACTATCAACTGGAACACAGAACCACCGAAAAAATACTCAAAATATTGAATCAAATTATCATCACTAAAGTTTACCAATATTACAGGGTTTTCTGTAAAATCAAAACGAGGAGTAGCAAGACACACTGTTTTCTCTTCTACCCACATCCTCGCTGAGCTTCTTCAGATCATCTTCAGATTCATTTGACTCAGAAAAAATATCATCAGTTGATAAATCAGAGCTATCATCTTCCGAATTAGATATATTAAATTCACTGTCCTCAGACTCACTCTCCGAATCCATCATAAAAGCAATTTTGACGTATAAAAATTACACTAGCGAGAGCAAATTTATAGAAAGTACAAAATGTGATTCTGTTTTGGTTCGAGCGGGAAATCTTGCTTGGAAAATTATGAAAAAAGTAGTACTAGTTGCGCCAACTCTTAGAAATATTCGGAAATACAAAAAATAATCGCAGAATTCACAGAGGCGTCTGCATAGCGACTAATTCAATTTCAGTGATGCAATTTTTTCCTTCGTCGCATGACATGCGACGCCGACTATACGGGCACGGAATTGCCAAACGTATGAGATGTGACGCCGACAGAGAAGGGGCTAAAGCATTTTTATAACTTGAGAGTGAGGAGGAAGTACACAAAAAACAAAAGGTGAATAATATTTTGATATATAAAAAGAAGGAAAAATAAAAGCAAGGAGAAGTATATTACCTGTTTTGTTTAACAATATAGGAGGTCAAACTTTGTAAAAGTAATCTGTTTTCTTGCACACTATTTCCTTCTTCAATCTGCTAAAATTTATAAAAACTGCATATGATTTTCAAAATTCAAATACATTACATTGGACCATATGAAAGACCAAAATAAAGAAAATTCTATCTTTTAATAATATATACTTCCATAAAATACTAAATAAAAATAATTTTATTACCTTCAATTTAAATATATAATATAAAGTATATGTATATATTAGTTGTTGGATTAATATTTATTACAGTAAAGTTTCTTTAAAAAACGAATAATTGTGCAAAGTATTGGAAACACTTCTAAGTTGTTTCTTTAAAAAATTAATTCATTTTAATTTTTTTACAGCAGAATAAATTTGTTCTAGAAACAATCTTAAATTACATCAAAATGGGGAGGTAAAAAGGAATGCATAAATGCAAAACTTCAAAAAAATAAACTTTAAAGTTCAATGAACTGAAAATAATACTGGAAATGCCATTTAATGCTTTTTTATGCTCCACTTTCAATTTATAAAATGGATGAAAATGAAAAAGCTCTCAATAATTACTTATCAAAATAATTACTTATTGCATTCACATAAAAGTTTTATATAGCCCTGATTTTAAAGTGATTTTTTTTTAATAAATACTACAAAAAAGATTTCTATGCTTAGAAAATTTATTTAATAAATAAAAAGAGCATTATACTAAGAATTATTTTGTTACATTTTACCTGTGATGGTCCACCAAAGATAACTTTACCTAACCACTGCTGCAATGTTAGGCTATCAACTTTGCCTAATTTACTCATTTTACAAAGAGAACTACATAGTTTCTCCAAAGTTTTATCGGTGGGATTTTTTTCTTCTACAATAAATGAAAAGGAAATTAATTCCTGATTAATAAAGAAAATGCATACAAAGGAAAAAATAAAAGATCTAATCAAAGAGATATGCTGAATAGTAAGTAAAAATCTTGAAAAAATTAACATTACACTTAATTTAATATTTCACTGCATAAGAAAAGCATTAAAGCATTCTTAATGACATAAAATTTCACATTAAACTTTTCTGGTAATATATCATCAAATATCTATTCATATTACAAACTTTTGTTAAAGATTATATTTTATTCTATATATCACAGTAAAAGCATTTTTTAAAAAAATATCTTACTTTGTTGGAATAACTTGCTGAAGAATTTCAAAACTCTTGTTCCATATACGGGACTCAAATTACTATTGGCTGCTGATAATAGTATATTTACCATATCTAAGGCAGGGGAAAGAAGAATTAAGACAAATGACAAATATTCAATAACTTAAGTAATATTCAAATTACACATATTAACAACTAACCATTATCACTGTCATCAGTAAAAAAGGTTTCCATAGCTTTCTTTCCAGCACTCTTATCTAATAAACCTTCCATAAACTTTAAGCACTCATGCAATATATGTTCATCTACATCACTAAAAAGATAAAGAATATGTGCAATGAGAAATGTCCTAAATTTATTTCCTCAAATATATATGTAAAATAATACATGAATTTTCAATCTTTTTATATGAAACATTCCAATGAAAAAGTATAAAGATAAAACAAATACAGCAAAAGTTTAATTTATTACCTTTCTTTGCTAGAATGATTAATCAAAAGATTGTAGCTTTGTGTCAGCACTTCAAAATAATTGAATGACAGATAATCATCTCCTTCAGGTGAACCAATTAATCTTTCAAGAGCTAAAGTAGTCTGGAAAAAAGAATGAAGAAAATTTAATGCAATTACAAACACAAAATTATTTTATTATTTAAAATAATATTTAACATGTTATCCATATTTTTGTTCAAAAAAAAATTTAACTTACGTAATCTCCAAGAGATTCAGTAGTTGCGTCAAGCAATAAAGGCAGCATAACTCTGATCATCTCCTTAGAGCTGTTATTTTCAGGGCACCATCTATAGAAGAAAAATAGATTTATAAATGAAAGTATTACCTTTCATCTTTTTCAAACTTTATAATTATAGCAAAATTCTACTGCACAAATCAAATTAATTTAAAAGTTACAAACAGAACTAAACCAAATGAAAGTCACAATTAAGAATATTTAAGCAATTTACTATTGACAATCACCTTATAATTTGAACAACTTTGCAAAAATAACACTTGAACTAAATAAATTTAGATATAAAAAATAATGAAAATGTATTCAAATAGTGTGAAACAAAACATTGAAATTACAAAAATCCAAAGTAATCATCATGAAAAAAAAAAGCACTTTATAAGATAGCATGATGAAACTTACATTATCAAATCACCTGCAAATCTAACTAAGGTGTGCAGTAATCTTTTTAAGTTGGGATTCGTTGTAAATCTTGTTTGACCTAAAAGCAATAAAAAATAATGCAATTAGAATTTTAAAAAAGAAACATCTTATATTTAAGAAATTACAGGGATATTGAATCCAAATAAAACAAACTTTACTCTTTGTTCTTATTGAACAGAAATAATGCAGCAAAAATGCCACAAGTAGATTAATAAAAGAATATTAACAAAAAGACAAAACAATTTCTTTTTAAAATATAAACTTTTATAAGAATATATCACTTACTTGAGAGGCAATTCATGTGAGCATTTTGAATTGAAATTATGTAGCTTTCTGATGGGATAACATCATTAGCAAAATCATTTCTCTAAAATGAAAGGAAAAATTGTAATACTTATATTCAATTACTCAAATGTAATTCAAAATTTAACTCTAACATCCAAGATAAATGCAAAAAGATCAAATAGTAGATTTCGATTTATTACAATGTATTTCAGACTTAAGAAAGAAATAATTCCTGTTTCAACAAAAATAGATGAAATATTAATTGAATGTTTAAAAATAAGCATGTTAGCACTTAAAATGCAATACAAATAAAAGTTAATACATTGTATTTAACAAAAACATTTCATAAAAAGTTAATTCCATAAAATAAAGCTTAGCACTTTATCTATTTTACAAATAGAAATATTATATTTACAGCTAGAAATATTCCATGTTTAAAAATTCTGGATCCCAAAATATATATATTTTTTAAAATTTTTAATATATTTACACTGTTTTAAATCTCAATAACACATATATATGCTTTAAACAGAAGATTAAAAAAAAATGTAACTTTTCAATAAATAATTTTTAATTTTGGTATATAAATCATACTTACCCATGCAGTAGTAGTGATAGTATAAGAATTCCACTGACCAAGTACACTACGTAGCAATGGAGGCAAAAAATCAGCAATTGCAGATGTAAATGATGATACCTTTGAGCAGCCACTAGATGCCATTCGCAAAACAGTATTATATGCTTGCAGGGTTTTTGAATTAGGAGGTGGGGTGGATTGAGCAGCATTAGTGGACATTTCCGCAAATTGGTGGAGCAAGTTCCATCTAAGTTAATATAAGAAGGGAAAAAAATTTATCAGCATTAAACAGCATCTCTAAAAATTTTATGATTTTTTTAAAAAACTTAAATCATTTACTTATTGGAAAAAACAAAAGAATATTTTTTTTTATATAATTCTAAAAATTATTTATTGCTAAATATTTTAACAACATTATTTAATGATCTTTTAAATTCTGCCTTTTCTAAGATTTGTTTTTCTAATGTAAATACTGAAATTATAAATACATAAATAGGAATGTAACCACACCTCCAGATGATTAAAATCAAATATAACAAAAAATTATATAACTCATATACCCCTTAAAAAAACAGATAAATGCATGAATTCAAACGTCATGGATATATCTACTACAAAGTTGTATTTTATATATAGATTGTTACAATTACAAAAAACTAGCAGCAACCCATCTGTTTCACTGACTAGTTCATGATATTTTTATGAGTACACATTGTTTTTGTTATTAATAATCAACAGTATTCTTATAGCCTTTGCCTCTTGATTTAAAATGGACAGGATTTCAATTTCTAAGACATTCTCTCAAAAGGGGATGAGGAATGGTAATTACCATAGCAGGCCTAGTACATTCCCTGGGAGCTGGAGTGACACAATATAGATGGATACTATTTAATTTTGGTGTTCTGTTTCCTCCCCAGAGGAGCTCTTGAGCTCTGACAATGCAAAATCATACTAAGAATTTAATTTTTCCATGAACACCCAAGCCAAACAGGCACTCTATGGATCTTTAACATGATGCATAATCATTCGACATTGACTGTCAATTTTCTGTATCATAAAAATCAACACACTTGAGCAGCATCGAACCCGCAAACTTAGATGTACAAGGCCAGTGCTTAACCAACTTTGCCATCCAGCCACGGTTATTTCTAAAACATAAATATATTTATCTTTTACGCCCTCACCAAATTTAGAGGCTGTAGGTCTAATAATTCAAAAACGAGAAAGTTTTTTTTAAAAAAAATCAATACATGATGTGCCCACCTCCCTTCTGTTAACTGAAGCTGACAATTCCACAAAACACATTCTAAGCGCATCTCTACCCAACAAAAGAAACATGCCTGCAAAATTTAATGCCTGTAGGCCTAATAATTCCTTAGATATGATGAGTGAGTCATTCTTTTCTCCTATACATAAATATTTAAAAAAGGAGTTTTAATAACGTTTTTTAAAAAATACAAATAAATTCTGAATTTTCAAAATTTCTCTATTTTTAATATTTTCCCCATAACTATGACTCTAGAAATGCATCTAAATTTCCTCCATAAGCAAAATTACAAATTCATATAAAAAATGACCATTTTAAAAATAAACATATTTTTTTAAACATAGATAATTTGTTATAAAAACATGCATTAATTAGTTTTCAATTACATAATTAAAAACAAAAATAATACAAATTATTAATCCAACCTGCAAATTTAACATACAGTTTCAATAATATCAGCATCATTGTAAAGGAAATATACCTGATGCAAGAAGACAAAATTTCAATTGATTGTAATATTATGGGAAGCATTTCCTCAGCCAAGTCCTTAGCCTCTGTATTAGCACCTTCACTCTAACGAATGAATACAAAAACAACTTTTAAAGTTACATCTTTAAACTTTTTCATACCAAATAAATTTCAAAGAAATGAATTTATTATAACTAAATAAAAAATCTTTAATATTATTTATTATAAGTAACTTGTTACCAAACGATATGTAATTGAACAAGAGTTTACAATGCAAGTAAAAAAATAATCAAATAAAAAATGACTTTTCAAAATACGAGTAATGCAAATCAGATTATTGCAAAAACTATAGAGATACAAAAGTTTAAAATATTTTTACTTACCAAAGGCCTAGAAAAGTATTCATCAAGTGCAACTTGTACTTTAGCTACAGCACATTCAATAAGAAATATGTCAAATAAACGGGGTGATTGTTCTTTAGAGCATTGCTCAGATGGAGACGAAGGAGTTTGCTGCAACTTTAAGAAAAAAATAAATAAAATAAGATTTGTTCTGCAGTTATTTATTTTTTTAGTTATTAACATTTTTAAGACTTATGAGAATTGTGTAAATATTCAAGAGCAAAAAATAATTTCATACAATGACATTAAAAATTGCTCATGCAACTTCACAAATATTAATATGTTACGAAAAAGAAGTATATCCTGAAATGAAAATTAAAGACAAACAACTAAATATTGTTAAAAAAATTCTTACCAATTTTGATATCAATTGTTTGGCAACTTTTATGTCAAATTTAACAGAGCAAGCACTCTTTGTAACAGAGCGAAGAAGTGATTCCGCTTTTTGAGTAGTCAATCCTTGCTTCACTAATGTATCCTAGAAAAAGGGTAGCCATGAAACATGAATTCTAACATTAAAAATACCAATAAGAATCATAATTAAAACTTCGAAATAAAATTTCTAAAATACAATGAGATATTGTTCAATGTAAAAACATTTAAAATAACTTATAGATTAATTAGGTTGATTCATAAGACAGAGAGGCTGAAAAAATAACTTCAAGGGGAAATAATGAATATTTTTGCAAAATTACTTTACTAATACAATAATTTTTAGAAATTATTTGCATAATTTTTAAAATCATATACCTAATTTACTTCATTAGTAATTTTTATAAATATATACTTAAGATTATGATAGAAATAAAATAGATTTAAAAGAATTACCTTCATCCAACCTGAAAACAGTTTATGATTTGCTCGAGAAGCCCATATAATTGCATGTAGACACTCTGCATCATTTAAAGCTGAAGTTCCAGTTGCAATAGATTCAAGAGATTGAACTGAAGGAGGCAAACACAGCATCAATCTCCAGGCAATGTTCATAGAATACTGGACAGCACACAGACCCTATAAAAATTTTATTGATACAAAAGCTTTCACAGATATGAGGTTTAAAAATTTCAGCAATCTATACTAATATATAAAAGAAAGAGTTTGTGTGTTTCAGCTATTCCGGCCAAATTAAGCAACCCAGAAGTATGAAAGTTGGCATGTAGAAGCTATAGGTCGTTATGCTATTAACCTCGAAGAGTTTTTTTTCAAAAATTGCTTTAGACTTTTTTAAAATTCAATTTTTAAGCGATTTTTCAGCTAAACGGAGATATGACGTCATCAGCTCTATCAAGTCTTAACTTTGCGAAAATTAATATTTTGAGCAGTTTTGGAGGGGATTTTAGCACATTTTATTGTAAATATATTTATTTGTGGTTGTATTTATTCATTTTTTTCAACTCTTTGAGAAGGAATTACATTTGTTTTTCGAAAAAATCGCTGTCAAAAAATGTTTTTTCTAAATTTCATTTTTCCAATTGGCAACACTACTTTGATAACAGTGGATTTTCAATGTTTTAAAATGTGAATCGTATTTGATTCATAACGTATTTTATCCTTTTCCGTACTTTAAAAAAGAGGGGGGGGGGGCAATATGTACCGTTAGTGTACAGATATTCCAGGTGATATGATTTCATTCTTCGCTTAACTTTTGGCGCCGAAAATTTTATGACGGGATATCAACATCAGATGGATTGTTAGCCCGCTAGCGTTAGTGGACAATACTTAAGTTTCGCCACCGTATTAAATTCATGTATCTGTGTATAATTTTTGTTTATAATTTTTTCTTATCAATTTTTGTGATTTGTAATAAAGCACGCTGATTGCACAATGGAAAAAGTACCCATCTTGCAATGCCTAAGGTTATTAAAGCTACTAGTTTTATTGTTGTGGCCACTTTTAAAGATATTTACTTCCCATAAAATGTTCTATTTCATTTTATGCTCCTAATTAATCTTAGTTGTACTATAAGCCAGATTACATCTTTAAACCTTTTTGCTGTATCTGTAAAATTTTTGCTTCCCCTATGTTTATTAATTTTATGTTATTCTTAGAGTCAACAATGCAAAAACATCTGTGCATATTTTGGTACTAAACAGTCGTAAGGACCTTGGGTTTGCACGGTTGCTTTTCCTTATTCTCGCTAACCTGAATGTTGGTGGTATTATCAATCTACGGTTGTGCTTGGGCTACAATTCATGTGATTTTGATATCACAATAGAATGTAGTCGGCATCAAAGTAAGTAAAGCTGCAAACTAAATCATCGATTGAATATCAGTACACTTTAGCGGTACATCTTGCCTACTTTTAGCGTCACCACAGCCAAATTAGTGACATGCGAATCACTTCTTAATATCAAAGCAACAAAGATTTTTATGTATTTTTTTTTAAAGAAAGATCATTTAGATTTTGGTGGGAAATAGCACAATTTGCATGGTGCCAATTTTGACTGCGGTGATGCTAATACATAAGAATAAAAAATTTTATTTATAAAGAAGATTTTCTGACATATTCTTTTTTTTCTGAGCTGTTTATGGTTGTTTAATCAAAATCAGACTTTTGCTTATCTATTTAGGGCTTCTTTTCAGTTTGAATTAATGTTAAAATTTCTACTATATGCTAGGTTACTTCATATATATTTACGTTTATTTTATTCATGTTAAAATTTTTTATCTTTAAGATATTCTGGCAAAATTAAGGCTTAATTTTCTTTTGTGTTTGATAACCTTTTAATTTTAATTAATGCTATATTTTCTATTTTAGTGTCACAACACTTTTATATTTGTTTATTTTCTGAACTGTAATTTCCTTGCTCATTGTAGTTTTATTTAATTATTGATACTGTGAATCAAAAATTAGTTTTTAAGCCAAAAAATGATTTGTGAAGATTTTTGTAAACAGAAGCTTAGATAATGAGGTACTTATGTATTAGCATCACCACATCAAAATTGGTGCCACGTGAATCACATCTTCAGACCAGAACACTGAAGATTCTAAATATTTTTATAAAAACCAATTAATTAGCATGATTATTTGGTCGGAAGAAAGCAGTTCCTATGACGTTTCCTTTTGATGAGAAGGGAAAAGGGGTACATATGCATTATTGCTACATATTAAGCAACCTGGCTGCCAATTCAGATCGTATGACATATAGGAATTAAGGCTTGCCAACTTGGTGAGTTATTAATAGAGTTGGCGATTTTTGCAATAATATGTAAGTACCGAAAAAGGTTGCTGCTTTTTTCCTTTTTTGGCAAATTCCATGTTTCATCGATGTAACAAAATAGTATCAAAATCTAGCATATAACAAAAAGAAAAGGTACTGACATATTATTACAACAATTGCCAACTTAATAACTTGCCAAATTGGCAACTTCAATTTCATGTGCTGTATGCACTTAATTGGCAACCATATGCTTCATTTCATGTAATGTCGCCAATAGGTTGCGATAATATGCAAGTATACCATAGAAAATGACACTCCATTCAAACTAATTGGGATTATCAGAGTGCCAATATCATGATTTAAGTTAGAATTTATGATACTTATAATATTAGTGTCATCACAGCCAAATTAGAGCCACGCTCTAATCACTCATTGATATCAAAACAACAAAGATTCTTAGGTGTTTTAATATGAAGGGGGAAAAAATCAGTCAGATTTTGGTGAGATATAGCGTGATTTGCTTAGTGCCGGTTTGGTTGTGGTGCTGCTAATACATAAGAATATGAAGGTTAATACGAATTTTTATTTACGTATGAGATTTTCTGACATGTTTTCTTTTTGTTCTGAGCTGTTTGTGGTAGTTTAGTCAAAATTAGACCTTTATTTTTATATTTAAGGTTGCTTCTTGGTTTGAATTAATGTCATAATTTCTACTATATGTAAGGTTACTTCATATATATTTATCTTTATTTTCTTTCTGTTTGTTCAAAGCTGTGGTTATGGTAATTTTATCAAAATTGGGGCTTAATTTTTCTGTTTTAGATATTTTAATTTAAATTGTTATAATTTGTACGTTAGTGACACACAGTTTTATACATGTTTATTTTCTAAACTTTAAATTTCTTGCTTTTTTATAACTGATAAGTATTCATCTTTTGATCTCATGGAAAGATAGTTAACTGTATTCATCAAGAAGATCTTCACGAAAACTATTGATGTGATTGAATGCATAACTAAGTAATTTTCTTTTGCACTTTAAAATTCTGAGTTAATGCAATTTTTTGTTATGTTGCATCATGGTTTTTTTTTTGACAATCTGTTCTTCATATAGATTTTTGAAGATTTTATACATATGCATTGTATATATTTGTTACATATGCATACATTTCTATGACTTTTTTTTTCGGTTGAAAGAAAAGGTTGTTTTTCTTTCTTTGTCAGCAAATACCATGTTTTCATCATTACAGGAAAACGTATCAGATGTTGATCAAATTTTTTGTCACATGGCGTCGTGGCTTAATTTTGCTTTAGTCAATCTTCAAATATATAAATTTATTTATACCATTTGTGATCGAAAAATGTTTGTGAAAAAAAGATGCAGCTTGATATAATTTCCTGATATTTCTCTTAGGATTTTTTTAAAATTAATTGCTGATGCGATTTTACTTCTCATGGCATCACGGTTTAACTTTGCTTCTGATATGTTCCTCATTTAGTTTTATGAAGATCATATAATTTATACAAATCATCCTGTTCATATATGATATATTTCAATGATCACTAATTATTTATCATTGTATTTTCTCATTTGTTCTTTTCGACTGAATAACAAATATTTTCAATCAAAATACTGCAAAAAATTGTTTAAAAATTAATTTTTTATCAACAAGGTTTATTATTTCTCTCATTAAGATCATAATTGTTTTTTTTTTTAAATCTGTTTTTGATGGGTTTTTTTTTAAACTTTGGTTTTAACTTTTTTACTATTGTATTAAATCTAAATTTTATATTAAATGTAATGTAGATGTTGGATAGTATTACATGCATTCCTCATGTAATTTAATGCAGCATGTGAATTTAATTTAATAGTTTATTACAACATAGGCCAATTTTAGGTGTGTTTTTAAATTTTAGTTTGTACTAATTTAATTTTTTTCCAATTGAAGGCTTCCTAATATTTTATTTATGATAGTATTTTAGTGAAATGGTTTATCACAATTAATTTTTTCTTTTGATTTATATATTTCATGTTATTTTACTCATAGTTCCCCCCATAGCAGAAATATGCCACTATTATTACTTTTCTGTTATAATATTTATTTATATTTTCATTATTTCATTCCTTTCTACCCATTTAGCATGTTAATTTTCTCTCTTACATTCAAATATGTTTTTATGAAATCATTATTTATTGTTAAGCAAAATTCAAATGTGAACACTCATAAAAAAAATATTATTTCTAACTTTCGGATACACTGACATGTAATGGCTCAATCCTCTTTAAAATATATCATGCTTGCAGAAAAAAGCTGAATTTTATTTTTTTTTTAAATTTAACCCAGGCGAAGAATGGGTACTTTAGCTAGTGTTTAATAAATTTACTTCTTTTTATTTGTTTAATAACGATGTCATTTATCAGCAAAATTAATAGTGAGTCAAATAATTTATTTTTTTCCATAATAATTTAAAAACTGTAGATGTGTTACTTCTAAAATTGCAAGCAAAAAAATATATTTACATTTAAACTGACAATTAGAAATTTATTTAGAATAAATGGAAAATACAAAGTATCTAAACTTACAAGGAAAGAAAGATTCTCTGAAGTTACTCTATCCAACATATCACACTGAGATGCAAGGTAAATGAGGTTTTGAATGGAATAATAAAAGCTTGGGTACTTTAATACATCTCCACTACTCAGAATGAAGCTCAGAGCCTGAGAGAGTAATACAAACAGATGAACATAATTGAGTTATTTGAAGAAATTTAAAACAAATCAGAATTACTTTTCCATTAACCAATTATTAGAACAAAAATAACAATAAATAATGAAATAAAAAGTATTTTAAAAACTTACAAAACCATCCAGTTTTGAAACTTCTTGATTACTAAAATCCACTGACATTAAATTAAAGAATCTGGGTTTTGCAGCAGCTCCTAAAATATCAAAATAAATATAAGAATGTCTAAGAATAGAATTTTATTGCAGTTTTAAAATAAATATGATAAATTACAAATTTCTATGAATTATTTATCAGGGATTCGAACCATAATTTTTTAATTCAGGTTCAACTAAAAAAAATATATTGGTTCAGTTCTGACAAAAATAACAGTTTTCAGTTCAGCTCCAAATGAATAATTTTATTTTATGTTTATTCTTATTTTAAACCATCTATACTCTTCTAGTTTGTTTAATTGAATTAAATTTGCCTTCTACTAGTAGTTTGGATGAAACTGAAACAGAAAAGCACTAGTGAACATCAAAACAGGAAATTGAAAAGCAATGTTCATGTAATGATAATAATTATATGATTGACATTAAATCAGAAAGTATCAGTTAGTTGGTTACAGTAACAAGACGACTGAAGATATACTGAACTGAAATAAATCAATATTTTTTTTTACAATTCAGTTTTTGTTCTGACCAAAATAACAGTTTTTTTCCAGTTTTAGGTTCAGTTCCAGTACGAAGCCCTGTTATTTATCAATATTTGAATAAACATTATAAAAATGCATTTGTACCTTGACTTTCTTCAGGTGGCAAATTCTTTACATAATTTTCTTCGATATCTTTGCAAGGAAAAAACATTTTTGCTTGTTTTTTTGTGTTGTCCTTTTCTGTTGCTGTACTCACTGTTTGGAAACTGAATAAATTCTTTTGAATCTGACAAAGGAAAAATATTATCATACTTTAACAAATATAAACAAATGTACTGGTTCTAACTTAAATTTGATCTCACTTAATGAATATAACTACTAAAAAATACATTCTGGTTTCCAAACATAAAAAGAGTATAATCTAGACTAACTGGGTTTGTTGGTCATCCAAATTAAACAAAATAACCTTTAAAATGAGCCACAGTACATACCTATAACCATGAGTTACAGAAAAAAGTGCATTTACTTCGAAATAAATTAAAGCAAAATGCAAACAATTGCATAAAAGAGAATTGAAATCAATACATATGTATTAAGTAAAAAAACCCCTCTAAAATCATGAAGGCTTAAGCTTTGAGTTTATTAATTACAATTTTTTTTTAAATGGCTGTCCAAATTAAGTCAAGTGCAGTCTAATGGGGAGTTTGGATTCATAAAAGTTTACTGTGTTTTGCTTTTGTGTGCATGAAACAACAATTCAAACTAATATAGGCATATATGTTTAAAACAATTTTAAGTTTTTCCACAAAAAATAATAAAAATAAATACAAAATACATTATATCACAAATGAACATCTTTAAAAATTTAAAAATGAAGTGTAAGAAATACCTGTTCAATTAATGATGGTGGAGCATCATATAAATTTCTCATCATGTATTCAAATATAAGTAACATCCTGGATATGTAGAGAACTTGGAAATCTCTCAAGGGACTACAATAAAAATGAAGAGGATTGGAAAATGCACATATTTTTGCTCAGTCTACTTTAGAAGTTAAACACTAGTTAAATTTCAGCATAAAATAACAGAGAAAATTATCTTAAGCTTTCTTTATTTTCTGAACAGAAATAATCTAATGTTCTGTGGACAATATAGCATTAGAAAGGCTCATAGCACCAGAGATCATGTCCTATATTTTTTTGTCAAACCATTAGAATTGCTGAAAATTTAAAGCCAACCTACCATATTGTAACAGCTCTGTATAAATTATTCTCTCTTATACTACAAGCAATCACCTGTATAAATACCAGCCAAAACTGAACCAGATGATCAAGAGCTTACTTACATGAAGCACCTCAAATATTTGGAGTTTAATTTAGATCCTGAATTTACAAGTCACAAGAATATTGAATATATTTAGAAAAGTAGCAACATTCTTAAACATATTGCTGGTATGGATTAGGGAGCTGATGAACTCTTAGTAGAAGTAACTCTTACAATTACAAATTTGGTGCTCATTCGGCCGATTCTTGAATATGATTTGCCAATTTATTGTTGTACTTTTAGCTCCAACCTGAAGAAATTAGAGCAAATCCAACTGAGTGATCCTCATATTATTTTATTGGGTTAAAGCAAAGTTTTCCATCAAAACTTGTTCTATTTGTAGTCAGGTTGATCAGGCTTCTGCTGAGCATATCTATATTGATTCCTTCTTGTGCCTAACTTTTAAGAGTCACTAGTCTTAAGGTTCTTGTCAAACTCAGTCAATCTCCAAAGAATTAAAAACATAGATTTCTATCAAAAAATTAATTTTAAAAAGAAAAATTTAATTTAAATAAATCACCTTTCAAATTAGAGATCATACATAAAACTATAGGAGCTAAAATAATATAGCAAAAAATGCACTTCTATAACTAAATTTAATAGCAATTATAAATTTTTTAAAAAAATAGTTGTTTTACTCTAATACACTATTTGAAATAAAAAGTAGTTTATTTAACCTTTTAAACGCCGCACTATGATTGAAAGGTAACAAACTAAATTTTGATATAAATCAAATTAAAATTGAAACATAAGATCTACAAAGGAAAAAAAAAATTTTTTTTAAAGATTTTTAGCATGTTCCAAAAATGGAACATTGGCGGGTACCATTAAGTTTTTTTACATATTTTTTAAGAGTACGACCAATGACATTTGAATTCAAAAAATCAGTTATTATATACATTTTTAAGAAGTAGTATCTTAACCAGAGGTGTCATTAAACATTTCCCAACGGGTTCATTATTCACACACACACACACACCCGTTGTAGGGGGAGGAGGGGCATGATACTTGACAAACAATGGAAATGAGCCTTAAAAATCTAAAAAGGGGGAAAAGAACTAAAAGTTTGCGTGTGAACGAGAAAAATCTATCATTTTTTCCCTGCAGAGTTTTTTATATGTACCCCGAGGGGGGGGGCAGGTTCCCAGACGGGTGCTTCCCTACTGGCGCCACCACTGAAGTAAACTTTTAAATATAATTCCAAAATAAAACAGATTAAATTGAAAATATAATTTATAAACAGGAATTTATACATTTCAGAAAATTACAATCACTTATTAGATACAATAAAGGACAAAGAAATAAACAAATAACCTTCATATCAAATTCTCAAAGCTAATAGTATAATAAAGCAAAAAAAAAACTAGAAAAATTCAGATTCACCAAAATTTTTTAAAATGAGAAACAAATACAAAATATATTACTGTTTTTTCTTTTATATGTTCTTTTATGTCCTAAGCTATTTTTATTGTCCATGTATTGCTAGGAAAGCATTTCTCAAGCAATCTTTTTACGCACCCAAGGCATTTTTTCATTGTGCTTTTCTGACATACATGAGGTGTTTCATCATCTATGCTTGCAGAAATTTCGATTTTGCCACAAACATCTACTGGTAGAACAGACTGAAAAGTATCTTCATCAATATCTTCCTTGTCAGTCAAACACCCACTTTCTTCTAGTGGGAATTGACAAATATCAATGGATTCTTCATTATCTGATTGTGCAAAGCCTCTTCTACAATTCGGAATGGTTTCGTCTGCGACATCTTATCAGCGTAATGGATATTCACTAACTGACGAAACACAAAAGAATATAAGACCTTGTTGCATCTCTATTTATGTATTATCTTTGTTTTCGTAAATTTAGTTTTTGTGATCTGGCAACAAGAGAGTTGTCAATATTGCAGCCGATGTAAGAACACGAATGATGAAAGAACACGAATAAAAAGCTTACGATCGAGAATAGTTTTCTTAAGTCATTTTTAATAATTTTAAAGAGATGAATCAATTCTAAAAAATATATTTATTTATTCCATATATTATTTGCGACTAACTCATCTACAAACTGGTGACCCAAAGATATTCAAAATCTGATGGATGAGAAAAACGAAATGGCTCTCGGGAATTCGAATGAGCAAAAATTTGAAGCCAATAAGGTAAGCGTAAAAATTCCTCCTTTTTGGGAAGAAAAGCCTGAAATAAGGTTTTTCCAAGTTGAGGCTCAGTTTTCTATTGCTAATATAAATCAAGAAGAAACTAAATTTAATTACCTTGTAGCTCAATTAGATCCAAAACTTATTGAAAATATATGGGATATAATTCAAAGTAATGAGAAGAATAAATATTCTTGTGCTAAAAGTAGACTTTTAAGTACTTTTAAAGAAAGTGAAGAAAAAAAGCATTAAAAAATTGCTTACTGGAATTTCATTAGGTGACATGAAACCCAGTCAACTTTTGAGGAAAATGAAATTGTTGGCTGGAGATAATATCACAGAATAAGTTTTAAGGACTTTATGGCTAGATAAATTACCGGACTCCATCAAAAACATTTTAGTTGTTAGTTCAGAAAATTTAGAAAATTTGTCTGTTATGGCAGATAAAATTTTTGAAATAAATTCATCGCCAGAAATTTATTCTGCTACTGCAGATAATTCTGCTATGAAAAATATTCTTGAAAAAGTTTTGGAAAAACAGATTTCAGAATTCTACATCAACAGAAAATCAAGAAGTGAATTTAGAAATTCCAGTCAAACACGAAATAAAAGTCGAGGTCGATCTCGAAAACGCTTCGATCCCAAAGGAAAATATTGCTATTTTCACTTCCATTTCGGTGCACGATGCAAACCTGAAAAGTGCAGCCCGCCTTGTGCATGGAATAGAAATACAGAAAACTTCAGTCTGCAGTAAATATTGCGACAAATTCTGCTGCAGAACATTATAAAGCCTGCCGCAAATTTCGATTATTCGTTAAAGATCGAACGACAAATTTGCACTTCCTGGTAGATAGTGGAGCTGATTGTTCAATAATACCAGCCACATCTAAAAATAAACAACCATCTGATTATAAATTATTTGCAGCAAATGGGACAGAAATTCCAACCTATGGAATTAAAGTGCTAAAGATTGATTTGGGACTGCACAGAGAATTTTTATTTCCATTTATAATTGCAAGAGTTAGTAAAGGAATCTTGGGAGCTGATTTCTATACAAATTTAATTTATTGATTGATATCAACAAAAGAAGATTAATTGATAGAATAACACAACTCAGTATTCCGGGTGAAATTTTCTCCATCACAAATGATCTTACTGTTACAACTTTAAATAAAGGTGAGAAATTTTCTAATTTACTTTTACAATATCCTGAATAAACTAAGCCTAATATTCTACCTACTCAAGTGAAACATGTCAAACATTTCATAGAAACAAAAGGTCAACCAATTCATTCTAAAGGAAGACAACTTGATCCTAAAAGTCTAGCAATAGCTAAGGAAGAATTTAAATTTATGCTTGATAACCAAATTATTCGTCCATCTAGCTCACAATGGGCCAGTCCATTGCATCTTGTAGCCAAGAAAGATGGAGCATTCCGTCCATGTGGAGACTATAGACAACTTAAATGCTCAAACATTTCCTGATAGATACCCAATACCACGAATAGAAGATTTCCACTATATTTTAAAAAACACTACAATATTTTCTAAAATAGATTTAATCAAAGCCTATTATCAAATACCTATCGCAGAAGAAGATAAATGTAAAACTGCAATTATAACACCTTTTGGTCTATACGAATTTAATGTAATGAATTTTGGTTTAACTTACAACCTTATTATATGATGTTCCTCTCCAAATAAAACATACACTATACCTAACTATCAACAAACGCACGTGGTAGTTTTGCTGCAGCTGAGAAGTTCACTTGAGATTGTCCAGAAAAGGTTCGGAGGGGGGGGGGAGTTGAGAGAGGGAGCCAAAACGAAAGTAAAGTCATAAATATTTTCTTCTGTCACATACTATAAGCATTCAGAAATCTCTTCCTACTTTTCTGTGAACTGTACACATAATAACTGCATTGTGTGAAAAAGTATACCTTTACACGCCAATGTTCCATTTTTAGAACATTGAAATTTCAAAACCGATAGTAAAAAAAATAACGATATTTTTTATGATATCTTGCAGTCTATAGTTAAAATGATCAATTTTAATTACTTTTACCAAATAATAAAAATATTTTTTAAAATTTGAATTTTATATGAAATTTTGAATTTTGCCCGATCAAAAGTAGAAAAAAATGAATTTAGAATTTTTTCTCAGATAGACTATTTACTTTAGCAACAGTACTTCCATTTCAAAAAATTAATCCACATTTTTTGTTTTCAGAATAATTCTTATGAAACAATATGAATAAAATTGAATTTTTCAGAAATTTCAAAATTGATGTTCCAATATTGGAACATTGGCGTGTAAAAGGTTAAATTATATAAAAAGTAATGTATAAATAGGACAGAACCTTTTAAATATTTTTACATTTAAAAAATAATCCTTTGTAAATACTTCAGAAAAATAGAAGGGGAAAAATTATTATACTTAAAAGCAAATATTAATTTAACATAATAAACTTGTCAAAGAATTAAAATTTTCACATGAAAACAAATATTTTCACAACTAATAGATCTTTTAATAGTCTAAAAAATGTTATTATAACTGCAATGAAATTATTTAAAAATATAAATAATCTTCATAAAACAAATTTACCTCATTACAGTAGAAGATACTTCCATTATAGTTTGTGCCATCATCAAAAGCACACCTTTCTTCTGCATTAGATGCAAGTTATGGAACAAAAATAAAAGCAACTGGGCATGTTCCACATTTATATCTAAATGTAAGTAAAATCGAAGAGAATTATCATAAAAAATACATTGACTAAAAAATAAGAGATTTACAAATGTAGCAATATCAAGACATTGTTAAGAGTTTAGATTCTTGTACTATACTAAATAAGTAAATGTAGTACTTTACTAGTGAAGCCCAGTGGCTGAGTGGTAGCATGCTACAGGTCTGGGGTTCAAACCCTGGCCTGGGTAAGGTTGACTAAGATTTTCATCCCTTCAGTGGGTCAATAATTGAGCACCAAACTCATACTGGGGGTTTCGAGTCAGATTGACCAGAACATCTGCTCGTGCATCTCAGTGTCCAAGGTCATGAGAATTGAGATGCGAACAATAGGTCCTGGCCCTCATGGGCTGTTACACCTTTACTAATAAGAATTAGAGGAATATGTTTTAAGATAAAACATGTTCCTCTAATAATTAAAATTATATAAATAATTTTGATGCAAATTTAATATATATAAAAAAGATATACCTTCTCCTTCATCAATTGATGTAAATGCTGATGGAGTTAAAATTGCCCGCTTAAGAGTATTCAGTAATCTGAACCAAATCAAAACACATGACGCTTCGCTGTCACTTCTAAGTTCGTCTTTTTCTCTTTGTTGACGAAGTAGCAGAGTCTGAAACAATTATATAATTTTTGGTATATGTGCATGCATTTTGAAATAAATGGGAGAAAAAGTATTCTGAATTGTGATAAAGCTGCTATTCCTAAAATATAATTACACAAATAAAAAATTACCATTTACAGTACTTATGCATTATATCATCGACTAATTTCATCAAATTGAAAAACTTTGCCAAATGCTGCAACATGCTTTCAATAGTGGAAAATATTCCCTGCAGCTGTTCAAACACAATGATTTGGATTGTGCATGCTTGAATATAATAATATTGCTTATAACATATTTTTTCATCTTTAACTTTGTTGGGAAAAATTCATAAAATTTGGAATCTACTTTTTATGGAGGAGAACACAGTGAAAATATGGTGTAATACATAAATATCCAAAAGTCTATAGGATTTAGCAAAATCATAAAGCAAGAAACATCAGAGTTGTATGATAAGATCTAAACTTATGAAATTTATGTGGCATTGTATACATAAGGATTTGTTTGTCATGATTTAAGGCATTTTGTCCAGTTGAATAATGTAGCTATTAACAGATCCTTAGTTTATTTCAAATGTTTCTTTAAATGGCGTATTAAATCCTAAATTTTTGTCCATTTATTTTTGATGGAAAAATATACAAGAAGCCTTAAGAGGAATTTGCTTTAGTGTATGTGTGAAAATGATGACAGCATTTGGCGAGATCTTTTGATTTAATGAAATTGCCAGACAATATGATACGTAAGTACACTATTTACTTTTATGTATACGAAAATAATGTCTGATAATTCTAATTACAATTCTGTTGAAATCCTGATTATCAACTCACAGATTAAATTACAAAACCTCCAATAAATATGAAATTTTTTTAAAAATCATTCTTCTAATATTTTAAATAAAGAAACTGAGCATGCTTTAAATTTTAAGAGGCAATTTCATAATTCAAACATTTATTTGAAAAAATCACATAGCATTTTCTAATATGAAATTCCTGTAAACACATATGGATATAATAGTTTATAAATGAAAGGGCAACAATAAAAAAATATTGAATGTAATATTTTAACACTGATAAATTTTGATCAATGAGAAAATACTTGATATATATTTCAAGTTATTAAAAAACATACAGTTAAAAAAAACCTTTGATATACATATAATCCTATTTTATAGTTATATAAAATAAGGTTTTTTATATATCTCAAATAGTACCTGGGCTAAAACGGACAAAGTACGAGAATACACTTGAAGAGGCCATGTTTCTTCATTCCAAGGGCTAACACCCAATTGAGCTAATAGGACATTCTACAGCAAAAATTAAAGCAATTAATTTTTAATTAAGAAAAACACTATAATACACACCAATTGCAATAAAAAAATATATTTCCTATATTGAGAAGTATTAACAATGTGAACAAAGAAATTCCAACAATAAATGTTATTTTTAATAAAAAAAATCAGGCTCTACCATATATTTCTTACCTGTAAATTATCAGATAACATATTAGTAGCTAAGATATTATGGATGAATTTCGCTAAAGATTGTGAAAACTCTTCATATAACTGCCCCAAAACAGGTCCAAAATATACACAAATAGATGCTAGATATGAAATATAAAAATTAATGACATATATATAATTTAAAAATAATTTATTCAATCTAAGACAAGAAAATGAATTTTTTAAAAAATTAAGAATCTTTATTCTTAAGCTTCTTATTTATTTTGAAGTTTTTAAAAAAAATTACCACTGTCAGTTTTCGATGTTTCTCGGTCTAAATCCTTTATTATTCCAGCTAAAACAATCATTTGTGATTCTCCCAGATTATATCTAAGTGGCAGGGGAAAAAAATACTGTCAAATTACTTCTGGTATTATACAACAAAAATCTGCTTAGGAATAAAACTCAAGATTAAAACATAAATTTTACATTTAAAATCGACTATTCTACAGATAAAAGAGCAAATTAAATGCCTAGAAATCAAATAGACTTTTACATAAATACACAAAAAACTCTCACCTTAAAAATGTTTTAATACACTGTGTGTCGAAGTTCACCAAAAAGTTATTCATGAAAGAAAAAATCTTAGAAGCCAAACTGATGTACTGAAAAAATAAACGATAAAAAGAATTACGACACATATATTACCATTCAGTTTAGTTATAAAAATAAACAAAACAAAAAAAATCTAAACAAAATCTATACTATTAAAAATTTGACAGTAAGCAAATGTATATGTAACAAAGCAAATGTATATATGCTAGTTTATATTCTCACAAATTGCTGAATGCAGAAACATGCCATAAGTAACAAAAGATGTGAAAAATTTCCCGAAATCTATATTAACTTTAAATTTCAAAATCACAGTAAGTTTTCAGCTTAAAGAAAAAAAACTGCTAGATACACAATTCCTTTCACCAAGCTAAAAAACAATTTTGTTTAAAAAATTTATTTTTTGAATGTTTTGTGATTTTTTGTAAAAAAATAAGTCAATTACAATATGGTTTGGAATGTTTGAACCACCCTGTATACCTTTCTCATTATTGTGATCAATCAAATTTATGGTCTAAGAAGAAAGGATGCCTTGTTCTCTTTGATCAAGTAATTAAAAAATTACAATTCCCAAGACTTGTCATGATTTTGAAAATTGACCAACATTTAATAACTTTGCAATTTCTCAAAATAATTGCATGAACCCCCTCCCCCCTCAATTTTATTACATCATCTATGCTTAAATTGAAGATTAAAAAATTTCATCCAAAAAATTACAGATTAAAATTTTTTTCAAGTTTTTCCTCCTTAAGAATTTCTTTTAGGTTTTATTTACATGATCTTTTTCTGACATATTTTTTGGTTAAGAAGTTATTATAATTTATTACTGATGCGTGAAATTTTGAAGTTCTAACTTTAAAATTTCACCCTTAAAAATTTTATAACTTCATGCATCTGCAAAGCATTTATTCAGCATTCACCACAGGAACTTTGAAAGATAGAAGCCTCACCAATAGTGGTATGGCTGTTTGATGGTGAAATTGCATTTAAATCTGGATTTGAAAATATAATCCCAGAAAAATAATGAAGGAAGCAATACAAGTTATCAGTTTTTTTCCTAAATCTTTCTTTAAATTTCTCCCATTAAAACTTCATAGTCTACATCTCTAGGAGTTCAGAAATTTCTCCTTAATTTAAATGTGAATGTTCAATATATGTCATGTGACCTCACTTCTTTCTGCCAGGGAATGATGCATTATTTAAGGCAGCCTATGCAGTTACTTATAATTTTACATACTAAATATTTTAATGTTTCAAACTATTCTTTCATTCAAAACTGAAAATAATCTTCATTCAACCTTCATGCTATACAATGGTGGACAAAATTGTGGACACTTTTGAAAATTCTTACTTTTTAAAATTTAAATGCTTATAATTAATATTACATTGCACAAAATGCAAAGTCTGTTATATCATTTTAAAAAGAATTTAATACTGAATTCGATACAAAAAAAAAATTCAAATATTTGCAATGCAAAAAAAAGTTATGCTGCAATAACTATCTATATACATTAAATACTGATGATAGCAGTAAGTTATCAGTACTTAGTGGGTAGCCTTTATTTTTTTAGTACAGCTTCACATCGATGTTTTAAGCTCATCCTTCGTTACTACATGATGCCAAGAAAAAATTATAACCTCAATTATTCCCCTTTTATTTCATGGGTACCTCATTCGGACAAGAGTTTTCAAACGGTGCCACAAGTTATCGATAGAATTTTGGTCCGGACTGTTTCCTGGTCAAGACAACAATATTTAGTCAAGAAACAATTACTGTAAAATTCAGCATATAATGAGCACTCTTAGCACAAAAATTAAGGTCGAAATTTACAGATGTGCATTATACGCTGGATATAAAAAATAAGAGCTTTAAAAATAAAAAAAGATGAATAAAGAAAAAAATTAGGCTTCTACATGTATTGAAATACTGTTTATTTAAAAGAAATGACATTTCTTATGAACTTAAAGGGTTGTAGTTCTAGAAGTGTACTATTTTTCTCAAAAACATTGGAATAATACCTTGAATAAATGACTTCAAAACATAGGCGCATTGCAAACATACATATCAGGTTTCTTTGTAAAAAAGGGTGCGTGTTATACAACAAATATACCTAAACATTAAAAAAGAGGCTTCAAAGTATAGGTGCGCATTATACACTGGACTTTATGGTACATCAAATAAAAGAGTAGATTGGGCACCTAAAAAGGGATGTGATGAGAAAGTGGCCTTTCCTGTGTTAAAATTGCAAGACAAGTGGGTGATTCAGTAACTATATCTGGAGACTGAAAGTTTCGTTTAAGATGTCAGGAGACAAATTTAATTTTAAAAAAGCAAGAAAAAGCCAAAAAAGGTGCATTACATCAGCTGATGACAAAAGAACAAAAATACTATGTCTCCAAGATAAAAGAATGTCCTCAGAAATTATCTGATTGATGCTGGTGTTTCTGTCAGTTCAAAAACAACCAGGAGAAGATAAGCAGATGTTGGTCAAACAGGTAGAATTCAATGAAAAAAGCCTCATCTCAATTTACAGCAGAACTAAAAAAAACTGCAGTGGGCAAAGAAACACATTAATTGAACAAACGATTAATGGTCACAAGTTACATGGAGCGATGAATCTAAGATATCATTATTCAGTAGATGGCCAAAAATATGCAAGACATAGAATTGGAGAAATGCTACATCTTGACTGCCTGAAGGCAACTGTGAAGTACTCACATAGTTTTATGATTTGGTCATGCATATTAGCAGATGGTCGCCTTCATTTCAACAATGGGACACTGAATGCTAGAAAATACATTGACACCATTCTAGAACCCAAACTTCTACCTTCCATCAGGGATCTGTTGTTGTTGTAGTTGCTTATGCCACCTGATTGACAGTAACGTCAGATCAAGGTCCACAAAATTAATCGCAGCTAAGGGCTAGATAGATCAGGGATCTATTTACCAACAATGCTTCATTTATTCTTTGGCAAGATTCTGCTCCTTGCCACACAGTAAAGTAATCAAAAGACTGGTATCGTTCTAAGAACATTGAATTGTTTTCCTCACCAGGAAACAGTCCTGACCTCAATCTTATCGAAAACTTGTAGCACCGTTTAAAAACTTGTCTGAATGAGGAACCTGTGAATTAAAAGGGAACTAATTGCAGCTATAATTGTTTCCTGGCATCATGTAATAACAAAGGAAGAGCTAAGACTATTTTCAGCTCAATGAAACATCGCCATGAAGCTGTAATAAAAAATGAAGGCTACCCCACTAAGTACTGATAACCCACTGCTATCATCAGTATCTAATGTATATCGATAGTTATTACAGCATAACTTTTTGTTTTTCAAATATTTGAACTTCGTTTTTTTGTATTGAATTTAGCATTAAATTTTCACTAAAATGAAAAAAAAGACTTTGCATTTCGCGCAATGTAATGTCTTCTACAAGCATACAAACATGAAAATTTTTAAAAAGTGTCCACAGTTTAGGCCACCACTGTACACATATATATATAACTGTATAAAACAGCATTATTTTTATTTATGTTCAAAAGACAAAAATCTATTCAAAACCAAAGCTTTAAGTGAAAAAAGACATGCAAAGTATATTTTAAAAATTAAAAATGCTGCTATAAACATAATGTAAATTACATAATTTAAAGTACTAATATTTACCCCATTTGGTTCTCCTTTATCAGGTATGAGTGAATTATTTTCAGGAACTGGTTGGGGTGGCTGTTGAGATTTTGTATTGTTACTTTCAGCTTCATTGGTTGTAGCTGATGGAGCCGGAACAGCAGCTTGTGGCTCAGGTGGAGCCAATGTTTCTTCAAACCACTGACCAAGAATAGGTTCACTGTCATCATCTGCAAATAACAAAATTTTAAACATTCTTATCAATTCTTTTAATGGATAAGAATCCACCTGATGAAGAAAAACTATTTTAAAAATGTTATAAGCTGTTTTTAAAAAAATATTCTGGAACTTTAAAGCTATAAGAATTCCAGAACAAATAATATAAGGACATATATAAGGCAAAGGTAAAATTGTAAGGTATAACTGTGCATCTCTGTGTGTGGGGGGGAGGGGGTAACCATGTGTAAAATCACGATATTCACCCTGTAGAATATTTCTTTTCCGAACTCCCTACCCTTTCACTAGAGCTACTGAGGTCAAATTACAAACTACTACGTTAACTAATTGCAAATTTTAGGTCAGAGTTCTTACGGCCTTATCACACATATATGTATTTGGAGCAATTTTTCTTTCATACAATCCTTTGGAACAATTTCTGCCCAGTTGCCATAGTAACGTCTTTGAACAACTTTTTCCTAATGAGCTGAAAGAAATGTCCGAGATTAAGATTGCTTGAAATTCCAGGCAATGGGGTTCTTCATCTCCCTACATCATAAACAAGATGACAGTAAAGACGGCAATCTTGGATTCATCAAATGCATCAGAAATGGTGTATAATATCTGAATGGCATTTTATATTTTAAATAGAATGGCACTCCATTTCTGTTTATGACTGTGAACAAAAGCGCAAGCAGAATAAAAGAAATAATATTGGATGTTCGTTTTGCAAAGTAGAAAAATTGATGAATAATTTTTCAATGTGAAGATACAGCATTGCATGACGGTTTGTTCATGGCAACATTTTACCCTCACAGCTGCACGAAAAATTTCTCAAAACAGTTGTTTGAGACGTGTATGTGATAAGGCTTTTATGCTTAGATATTACTATTTACATTTATTAGTGGAATTAATAACTAATTCTTGCTTCTCAAAATTAAACTATGAGGGAATTTGAATGGATCATAAAGGATAACCTTTGCCATATAACAATACATTGATAATTTTATACTAACCAGTTTCATCACTGCTGTCTTCAGAAGAGCTAAAATCGTCCTCGTAATAAGTATTAGAATCCGAAGTGCTAAAATTATCCCCATCAACAGGGTTCTTTTGAATTCTTTTAAGCATACATGCCTAGAAAGGAACAATACAATATTAATATATTTTATGTATTACATTAAAATAAACATTTAAGCAGATAAAATATATTTATAAATGAAATTACTTTTCTATAACTAACAGAGGCCAAACTGAATAACAAATTTGTTAAATTTAAAGAAGTTGCCAGCTTTTGCACACGCTGCCAGCCAGATAATTTTTCTGTAATATCTGGAACAAGGAATTGTTCTTGAGATGATGTTGAGGCACCAATGCTATCTATCAAATTCACTCCAACTTCAGCTCTTAAATCATCCAGAAGATTTGACATTAATGATATAGAATGAGTAGCAAGTGCAACAGAAAGTACTCCAAAACCTTGTTGACTAGAGGGGTGAAAAAAGAAAAAATTACGTTAATGATAGAAAACAGAAATATATAACACCAAAATTAAATATAAGGTTATTAAAATGATTGACACAATTTTAAAAATGCATAACATTACAAATGCATGATTCAATGCCAAAAATCAAATTTTTAATGAATTTGGCACAGAAAATCAGAGCCTATAGTGGACCTCATTTAATATTTTCTTAATCCACAAATTTATCACTAAGGATATTGTAGTTATTCCATTTATATAGAGATATCATGAAGTTAGTTATTATTAAGAAATGACAAAAATACCTGGATAAAATTTGATCCACATATTAAATGATCCTAATGAGCATATAGTAAATTACAGCTATTAATGTTGATTTGTTTGGTTTTAGGATGTTATAAACTGAAGTAAACTGCAGAAGGAGAAGATCAGACATTTGAAACATGATTAAATTCTTTTACCTGTGTGAATGGTTACAGTGCCTGTAAATTCACGATGAAATTATTGCTATTAATAAAAATTATAAACCATGATATGACACAGCTGTGAGATGGAAAAGGAATTTTCAAACATGTTTACATATCCCTCACAGATAAGGTACCCAAAAAGTAAAAGACAAGGTTCACATATAATGCTACTAAAGTAAAGAAAATGAAGGAATTTATCCCATTAGACTGATCAATTATTCAAATAATCGAGACTGATTTCAATTACGGCAGTGCGTCAAAAATTACTAACCAGTTAACTGCGGCACTCCAGTTTGAGAGCCTGCAATTATGTGTGTTACAAGTATACTCGCCATTTGATTAAGAATGATGGTGAGTATACTCATCTATCACAGAGTAAGTGGCACTATTAAAATATTGGATCAAAAAGATTGGTTTATTTTACAAAGTAGCCCATTTTATTACTAATACTTATTTATTTGGTTAACAAACATACATTACATGCGTAAGTTTTTATGGATATCTATTCGAGTTTTAGTGACCATCAAAATTCCCAGACTGAGAACCTATGAACTGACAAAACACTTTACACCTATCTTGATACTAAAGAAGTTGTAGTTGCTGTAGGGTTGATCACAGTTCTCTCACCAGAAAGCATCCTTGCCTTTCCCACTCCAAAAACACAACTGTTTTTTTGGGGGGGGGGAGATTTGCTAATTGGGCCATTACTCTAATGTTGGCATATGGTTCTAACATCAAACAATTGACATTTATATCATTCGATAGCTAGGTAACTGTGGGCCAGCAGGCTATCAGTGGCTCAGAGCCTGGTCAACATCAGACATCTGTCCCATGGCTGAACATACCTGAAGGAACCCTGGTATAAATCAACTTTCCGACTTTGTTCTTTGCCCCTTTTAGGCTAGCATCTAAAAAACATTATCATCACACACAATAAATTTGTTATATGAACTTACACACTGTTTCAGCAGCTGCACACAAGGACACATGTGTTCATTTTAAATTTTTTATTTCTTTCTTTCACTCCAGCTTGGCTTTAAAATATTATAAACACATTAAAATTTGAGAATGTGCTTTGTTTTTCTCAAAAATTACAATTTAAATAGCCAATGGTCACTACTTTTTACGCATGATGAGTATTCTTGTCAACACACAAAATACTGCAACTTCTCCATGAGTATACTCATCAATCCCAGTTAACTAGTTAAAAAGAACTGACCATATCAAAAGTATCAGCATGTTGGGCTCCAAAATTGATTCCTTTTCAGAAGCAAGCAAGGCATGACCCATTAAGGAAGATGTTGAATCTTTTGAAACTTGTTGAAAAGGTCCTTTTTGGTAACTATGGATTAATCTTGGTTTTTTAATGAAAGTTACGCTTTGAAGCTGCATGTAGGCTATTAGTGACGAACCTCATAATTATGACAAAGATGACACCCTACTCCTCAAACCTTCAGACTACACCAATTTAAAGACTTATCAATCAATATGATTAAAATATCAGATGAACAAGGAATGGAAGCATAGCAACTCAATTCCTTCAATAAGGCAGTTTACGATCCTTCCGGTCATCTTCAAAATATATTTAGATTTCGTACTATTCAATTTATATAGTGAATTTATGCAGAAGTACAAATTAAATCAGCAAATCAAAATATTTCAAACATATTGAAATAAAAAGAAATCTATATCAATGGCTAATGCAAGGATCAAGATCATAGCGACCAAACCTCTCAATATAAAAATGATTGAGTTTAATTTTTATATGAGAGGAAAATGTATTTTTCACACAACTATACATACATTTTTAAAATTATGGGTTTTGCTGCAGGAGTGGACTCTTTTCCCTTAGAAGGTGTCTGATCAGGAGTGACTTTCCCTCTAGATGCTTCTTTATTTCGATCTCCAAACTGAGATGGGTTCAAATTCAAAATATAATGCAAACCTCCTAATATAATCCAAGAACCAATCATATGCATATTTTGAAGAACCTGCAAAGAAAATATATCATTTATTCTCCCTCATATGTATGCAAAAATATTTAACACATGATTTAGCTAGTTTTAGTTAACATTACATTTAAAAAAAATACAATTATGAATTGACAATTGCTAAAAATTACTTAGTTGTAACTGATAAATTTGTAAATATGTAACTCAGAATTTTTTTTTTAATTAGAAAGTAAAACTTTTTTAAAAATTACTTACAAAACCACTAGCTCTAGTTGAATTACTCAGGGCTCCAGCAATAATATTATATATTTCTAGCTATAATGAAAATAACATTAAATTTAATTTCATACATTTAATATACATTTTAAAACAAATTCCACACAAAAAAAATACACAATACAACATTCAAAAACTTAATTTTAAAATCTGAAACAACTATCGAATCAATTTCCAGGATCATACCCTTAAAAAAGTTAGAAGAAACAGATATAACTACTTTAATAAAAGATAAATCCACAAAAAACTGCTTTAAAGAGAGATGCCCAGAGTATTTGAAAATATATACTTGGATATTTTCCCCTTGTATAAAAATCAACTAAATGAAAAATAAAAATCTATATCCAAATTAAAGCAATTGGCTATATTCTTACAAAATATTAGATGCTAAAATATAGAATGATTAAATATGGAAAAATTCATGATAAAACTGTAAAATATGGAGTTAATTCCCTACTACACATACAAACAAATCAGAAATTTAAAAGCTTTTTAATACATTATGAATTTCAATTTAAGTATCTGAATTGAGTGTGAATTAAAAATGTGATAGACAGCAGATGCACAAATAGTCTAAACCAGGGCTAGGCAAACAGCAGATCTTACATATAAAAAAAAGGCTCTTTAGACTTCTGCTTCTATGTATGATTAAAAAAACAATTATGCCTACTAAGAACTATTATTTCCCTTTCTCTTTTACAATTTTTTTTATTTATTTCTAATGGGGCTGCAGATTGGTGTTTTACATTGCAGACCTAGTACACTCCCAGAGAGCTGGTACATCTTTTTAGTGCTGCCCCATATAGATGTAATATCAATTGTGCCACAGGTAATTGTGACGCCCAGTTTCCTTCCAAGGGGGAGGTACCTGAGCTGACAGTGCAAAAACGTAGGGAATTTAATTTTACCAAGAGCACCAAAGCCAAACAGGCACACAAGGGATCTTTTACATGCCCCACAATCATGACATGGACATTACTGATTTTCATGCAGGCATACATATATATGTGGAGTATTGGAGGGAAAGAAAAGGAATAAATAAGTAACAATCCTTCACTAACATTGTCAAACTTATTGTATTCCATTCCAAAGCCTTAGGAATAGTTTTACAGATAGCACAATGCAAAAGTTCATATCTTGGACATTACATGCCTATGGCAGTTAATGTCCTAGCCTGAAATTCTAGAAAAAAGGACTTTCAGTATCATTGGTATAGAAATTTTTTCTCAAAGTTTTAATTCCTAATATGAGTTCACACTGGTTCTTACACTAAGTGAAAGAAAAAAATATTTTCATTAGTTCTAATTTTTTTTGAAGGAATGGAAAGTGTTACTTTGATAAAACTCTATTTAAATATTAAAAGAAATATTAATTGGAGCACAACATTCTTGATCATGACCACTACCAGAGCCTTCATGAACCTCTGCATGCATACGCATATAAATGGCTCTTAGATACCTTAATTATCTTGTTTCACTTACTACTTGGCTCTTCTCCCTAGAAAGCTTACCAACCCCTGACCTATACAGTTACAAGTTATCTTTAGCAAAAATTTAGTTTCAGTTAAACTTAACATTTGCATTCTAAAACAGTTAATAGTATTGTCAGAAGTTACAAATAAAAAAAAATCTTTAATGAAAGCACAAAAATATATATAACTGACAGTAAATTCACAATGTTCATTACATATTTAGGATTATTAAACTTAATTCATTAACAGAAATATAGATAGCAATTTTCACATTTTAGTTTTTGAAACTATAGAAAATCCTTCCTTCGTCCTTCACAAAAAGCAAAATTCCTTCGCTAAATCCTTAAGAAAATGCTAATAAATCTAACAAAACATGACTATTTTAACATAGTAAACCAGCAACAATCAATAAAGTTCTGCTTCAAGTAGAATTAATTGAGAATTAATATACTGTGATGGTAACAAATAAAAGCTGCAATATAAACAATATTTTTAAATGTAGTAAGAAAAATTAACTAAAAAAAATAAAATATAAATTTTATTTAAAAGCACTTATATAATCATATTTTAGCTTAGTTTCTCCTACAGGGCCAAATGGAAAGGGAGGGTTTGACCTTACAAGGAATAATTTTTAATAAAAAAATTTATTAGTATACAAGAAAATAATGAATATCAAATTCTTACACTAGTTTCTACAATTGACACAGAACAGTTTTCATTTTCATCATCTTTAACACTTGACCCTTTAAGTTGTGGACCACTTGAAAGTCCTAAGATGCTATTAGCAGTAGCTACAGTTATTGATGCATACAAGCAGCTTAGTGTTATCTTCATAACTTTTATAATTCTCTCCTCAGAAAGGGGTTCTAAAACAGGCAAACTCAGAGCTTCACTAATTATTTGAATTTCACCTGATAAAGTTTTGTACCTATTATTTAAAAGGAAAATAAAATTCATTATAACAAGGTATTTTTTAATTTATACATTTTGATTTGCTTACTTTTTTAGAACTTTTATAACATATATTACAAATAAGAAAGATAATAGGTACATACATATTACAACCATATTGGTGGCATACTGAAGGAAAATAATTTCAAAAACATTGTAACAATAAGAAGGAATATTTTTTTTTACTTGGGCTATATGAATTCATTAAAATTATCAACTTTTGTAAAAACTCACATTTTCAGTTTTGGTTTTATAGAATAAAGCATTTATTTAGCTTTATAAAACTCTTCTTATTTTGTTTTTAGGTCGCTTAGAAGCCAAGATATTAAAGAATTAGTAAAGTGCAAAAAGCCGGAAGTGGATATCTCAGTAACCAGAAGTCAATGTTTAATAAACTTGTCAAACAAAATTTAAATACCATATTTTTTTTAATATAAAAAATTACACATTTTGGGAGCATTTGAAAAGTAAATCTAGCAATATTTGTTTTTTTACATTCAACTTTATTTGATGAAAATCGTGTTTAGTTGCAAAACAAAAATTATCAACATTATTTGTTAGAATATTGATGAATTATTAGCATGTATTATTTTTTTAAATAATTATGGGAAATAACAAAAGTAAAATTATTCCCGTAAATGTCAGTACAAAGCAAATAGGTACCGTAATAATGTTTCAGTTTTGGAGAATGAAAAAATTGGTACTGATTTTTATATTCCAACGGGGAGTGAATCAAAAAGCTAATTAATTCTTTAAACCTACAAATAGTCCAGAAAACAATGAAAAAATATTATTTTAACTTAGGATTTTTGAATAATATGATTTCGTTATGTTGTCCTGCGTGTTTTGAAAGAAAAGTTAGTGTTGTGCAAGACTATGTTTGGGTCAGCCATGAATAGGACTTTAAAATTTAAGGGATTGCAGGGATTGTTAGATATATTGAAACATTTCCTTACAAGAAAAAATACAGAAAATATTGAATCATTTTTGACTTACATACTAACCATCCCTTTTTTAAAACAAATACTTTCTTGGTTTCTTTTAATCACAGAGAAAAAAATAACTAATTTTAAATTACTTTAATAAATTTAAGTTTATAAAAACATATTTGTAAAATATCTGCTAAAAGAGAAAATCCTATTTGAAAAATTTTAAATATTTTTCTAATTACAGCTTGTAAAATTGCATGATTGATTGAAAATTGTACTGATGACGGCATAAAACTTATGATGTTCCTACACCAGGATACATAAAGTAACCAACTATTTAAAAAACACACAAACATTATAGAACAATAACTGCATTTCTTAATTTTAAAACAAACAATTAACAAAAATATGTAAGAATATATCTCAAAAATGCAAAGATAAGATTAATATTTTCACTATAATTGTGTTAAGATATGGGATAAAAATAAAACTTACGAGCTGCTTGTACGAACAGCATCTGCAGTTGTGACTGGTAAAATCAAGCCTTTTCCATCTAAAGAATCTTTTAATTTTGTAGTATATGAACTAATTGATGGAAATGATAGACAGGTGTCTAACAGTACATCTACACCACTTAATATTTGTAAAGTCAATTTGTTCTTAGCTAAAAGCAAAGCCTAAAATAAAAAGAATTAAAATGTTTAATAACAAATTTTATTATTAAAATATTAAATTATTATTAAACATGTATAAATTTTGAAACAAAACACTTATTTTTTTTAATTACAAAATTCTTAGGAATTAGAATACAGCAATAACAACATTCTCGCTTTAAAACAAAGCATTGAAAAAACAATTAAAAATTTTTAAACCATAAGAAAATCAGTTGAAATTTTATGGTATCTACACTATTAAAATTTAAGAATAAACAAATGCATCTATGTATGCATGAGGCTTTCTTCTAAATAATATGACTATCTTCTCAGTACATTTTTTAAATAACCAAATAATGAATTTTATATTGTTAAAAAATAAGACAATTTTGACACATTTTCATAGATGGAATGCTTGAAAAACTTTATCTTTTTTGTATAATTGAGCTTATAATTTGGAAAAGTGTACAATTCACTCTTTGACTGAGTTATTTAAAAAGTTAGAATCTAAAAACATTTCTTCATTGATTCTTAAAAATTATTCGAAACTCAACTTAAATATTTAATAACTTTGTGGTCTACCGAAATAACCATACAAAAGTTTTTCAATGCAACTGGCTGCATGATTCGTATCTGGATCAAAAATTAGGAAATTTCCTCTAGAATGTAAATTTAAAAATTTGTGTTTTTATTCGAGAATCTTTTTTTATGCTTTATTTAAACAATTTGTTTCCTACTTTTTTTTCTTTGACAAAGTTTACCAGTTTGTTATCGCCATGTGAAATTTGACAGCTCTCACTTTAAAACTTCACCCTTAAAAATTTTTAACTTAATACACTGCAAAGTATTCATTTCATTCAACAGATGACAAATTATCTTCTCTACCAAGGAATAATGCATTATTCAAGACAACTCAGGCAATGAGGATCTATATGCATCTTTCAAAAGTTACAAAAAGAAACTTATAAAAATTGCTAAAATTTTTATTTGTTTAAGAGATAACTTTTCTGCAGTATTTATGCTCATTACTCTTGCCTTAATAATATACCAAATGTTCCTGACAAATGAAGAGTGAAAATGACTAATACAATGATACTACAGTTAATGTTTTACCCAGGTATTACTTCTCTTTTTATTCATTTAATGAGGTTGGGTAGTCTGACTGGGACAGTTAACCATCATGTCAATTTCTTTGTGACATCAGAATGAAAATTTCAGGCATTCAGAAATATTTCTTATCAGATTACATATTGGTCATACTCATCTTGCTCATATCTCCAGATGGGAGGTGAACTACCTATTTACCTTCATAGCCATTTGACTATCAAGCATATCATTTGTGATTGCTCTCATTTTAATTTTTATAAGTATAGAATTTTTAAGTGCACTGATTTTAAAGTATCACAAGTTTTTAATGACTCAATCAATGATTTTTAAATAAATTTATAACACTGATGTTATCCATCACATCTAATATTGATTCTCTCTGTGTTTTTTACATATTTTTTTTAATGTTTTAACCTATTTAATTTATCTAGATTACACACATTTGGCAATGTCATTTTAGCTAACCCTTTTTATAAACTTTTAATTAGGTCTCGCTTGGCATATAATGGTCCTTGCACCATTAAACACCAATCAACCTATCATTTAATGAGTATTTTTCAACATAAAACAATATTAAATTAATTTTTTTAGTATTCAAATTAATTCAATTCAACTCATTTCATTCTAACTTATTTCTTCAATTATAAATAATAATAATAATTATTATTATAACCTCATTATGTTTCCTTCAAAGCCACTTTTTTTACCAGTGTCAATCTTAATATCAACAACTTCTTTGTCTAATCTATTAAGAGCGTTGTCGAAATTTCACAAATCTGCTTTATCCAACAGATGGCGTTGTTTGCAACTCGAATGACGTCATAAAGATAAAGCTTGTTTTCTGGAAACCTATCGCTACTATAGCAACGGGGTGTGGTTTAGAAATGATTGACAGATGTAGTCGGTATGAGAGCGCATGCACTCTTTGAAGAACCAGATCGAGAAGAAAAACGTGTCAGCAAATGGAGGGGGTTAGGAAATGGATGTGAAAGAGTTTTCTACAAATAGTTTCAACGTTTGAATAAGGTTCTGTCACTGCCGCACAAAATTGGGTGCTGAGATATTTTTTTTTTTGAAAGCCATGCTAGTGGATAGGTATCAAAATGTGCATTGCACTTGTAAGTATACATAGTTCTGGAATCTACACAAAAATACATTTTTCTGCAGAAATGATGAGGCTAATTGGTCTAGATTTGTCGGAAAACATAAGATATATTTGCTTAATTTGAGTATAACTATTATGTGAGTTTTTCCCATTCATATGGAAAGTAATTGAGTGTAATGCGCTTGATATTTTGTCACATAAATTATTGTATTTCAGGGTAGGCCTTTGAGTACAACATTTTTGAGGAAATTCTATTGTAGAATTTTACTGTTTCCTAGTTTCAGATGACATTTATCCCTTTTCGTGGAAATTGGTATTGTAGTTTAGAAAACATGTAATTCATTTCAACTTTTCTATAAAATCATCGTTATAAGGCTCTGGATTTTTAGGAAGAAAACGTTCAAATTATCTCTTGACAAATACGTCTACATTGTCTTAGGTATTATAAACAATGCCCATAAGATTAAGAAGGAAAACGAAATATGGGTGGGGGTTTTAATTTTTCGACGAAGAATTTGGTAGATATTTATTTGAAATTTAGAAAAAGTATTTTTTTCCCCGAGTTTTAGGGGATATTTGTTTTATTTATCTTTGTTACCTTTATTTATTTATCGATCTAATTCTCTTTGTTTGATAGAGATATACAGAATTTTAATAAGTTTCTTTCTGCTCATATCTCTTAGATACAAATTGTATTTGAAATTGTCAAAGAAGGATGCTTATTATGGAAATAAAGTTTCAATTTGAATCTTTAAAAAGAAAATGTCATTTTTCTTAGAAAATATTCACTAGAGGACTTTTTTGTCAGTCCTTTTTTAACAGCATTCCATTTCTTGTTTTACAAATTAATGCTATTTCCAATTAGGGGCATAGTTACCACATATCAATGATACGGGGCCCCAAGCTTTGAGGGCAGGCACCCAAACGTGTAAGCAAAAAATTGCAGGGGTGGCCTTAGAGAATGCCCTCAATGATGATACAGGGTCTACTCAGGACCAGCTCCACCAATGTTTTCAATACTCATGAAAATGTGACACAAATTTCCCAGCCTTCAATTAAATTATTATATTCATTGAATTAATTTCCAAACTAAGCTTCCTTTTTTTATTTCCTATGTGCAACGTTTTCAGAATATTTATTGTATATAGTCTGCGTTTGTACTCTCATAATGTTATTTTTAGTGTTGCCGATTATAAGGAGATAAAATCGGTGCATTTATGTGATCGGCTCTTTTCTTTTGAATTTTTACTGCTTTGATCTCCTTTTCTAGTGACACGATTGCAATGCTTAAATTTCCCAGAGGAGCGGTGCGGAGAACAGTAGTGCGCTTTTGTGATGTTCTTAAATTTTTTCATGAAATTATCTTCATAAGACTCATGATTTACAGAGGAAGTTCTTCAGTGAATTCACAAGCATGTTTATGATTGTTGTCTAGGATATCAAAAATAAAGTCCATCGGGCTAAGAAGAGGGAAGGGAGTTTAAATTTTTTGAAGAAAAATTTAATATATCTTCAGTTGAGACTTGAGGAAAAAAATAATTTCCGAAGTTTTATTTTTGTAGAGAGAAGTGGTGGAGGGAGACGATATATATATGTGTATATATGAATATATATATACACTGGTGTGCAAAAAATTAGCATATCAGCTGAACGAAGAGGCAGAGCGGACAGAAAGACCAATCAGGAGATTAAGTGAGGTGATGTACGGTAGCACATGCGCAGATATGCAGGTAGACGTAATGGGGGAGTGTCTGAGTAGTAAAGCATGTTGTCGGTGTAAGATTAGTATTTCTGGCAAAGAGATTGCACACCGTATTAGCAGTTAAAATCACACCGAGTTGCTGCCTTAGCGAGAAATGGCGAATAATCAATCTGTTAGACAACATCTGGATGCTTTTACCGAGGTCGAATCATTGGGAAGTTGGAGGAAGGTCGCAGTGTGACAAGTGCGGCTGCAGAGTTCGGAATTGCTCACAGCATCGTTTCACGACTTAGAAGTGCATTTAAAAATTAAAGTTAATTGTAAAAAATTCAAAAAATTAAGTGTTTGAAATAAAAATAGTATGAAAGGAAAAATATAAGAAATTAATGGAAGCACTGGAATTTAAGAAAGCTTTTTCTATGTCCAACATTGTGCGCCTCGGGAATCCGAAACGCTTGCATGAGGAACTTGTCTGGTTGAAATGACAATTCTACAAATCTTTCACTCACTAAGAAAGTATACACCCCACCAATAACCCCCTTACAGTCCCAAAATATATTCAAACACCTCCCCCTGAAATAAACAGCTATCCTGTTCATGTGTTTCTCCCCTCCCTCGTCAACCTTATCTCAAGGTCACTTGACCGTTTCATCTTGGAAACAAATTGTCAGAACTTCCTTCTTTCATTCCAACGAAGAGGGTCTCCTCCCTAACAATGACATGATCTCATGACGTAGTCTAGGGTTACTTTAATTCTCTTACCACCTCCCCCTTTCATGTAAAAAAGCAGAATTAGTGTTTCTGAAGTGATTAAAATCATTATTCATGTAGCAAAATATTCTTTTTCGTAAAATAAAGTATTATTAATGTCTATTTAAGCAGTTTATGCTCTATTTTCTTCTAAAGTAATGTTTTAAAAGTTTTGTACATAGATTACATACACGTGGCGCCATCTGCAGTCATTACAATAAAGCTTGCCAAACATGGCGTCCGAGCATTTTGGAAGCAAAGATATATGTATTTTTCGTAATTTTAAAATTTTCTAGACTATTTCTGACATTTTTACATTTCATGGTGGATTTATATGAGTAATTTACGTTCTCAATAAAAATTTCATATCCAAATAATGTGATTTCATTAAGTTAAAGTACCCTAACTTTTTCAGTACATTTAGAAGTCCCCCTTAAGCCTTATTTTCTATCCATAACACTAAAAACAATCACATTCTATTTTTTTTTTTTTTTTTGGTAAAAAATATGATGAATTAAAATAATCTTTCAAAAATTTTTTTAGAAAATTTTTTATGATAAGAAATTTTTAAGGTAACCCATTATAGGACTGATAAACAAACAGAATTTATTGAGATATTTTTTTTAAAAAAAACAGCAATTTAATTGAAATGCTAATTTGTTAGATCCTTCCTTTAAAAAATTAATAAAACCAAAATAATATGAAACATATAATTCATTAAGAGAATAGATTTGAAATTTCCCATTATAAAAATTTACACATGCTTCATAAGATATATCATAAAAAAGAAAATCAAATGATAAGCTTCAATTAACTTTTGCCAAGGTTATGTAATATTATGCAAATAGACTCTAAAGACCTATTTTAAAATAACAAATAACTACGTAAACAGCTAAATATCAATAACTTCATCATTCTAAAAAAATTTAATTTTTTAAAAATACCTTGCATTCTTGTCCAGGATCAGGGATATGTATAATAGTAGTATCTCCATCTTTGTCCACAACTTCCAAAGGACCATCTTGCTTCTGAGCATTTTGATTATCCAACATTGGTGTCATTAATTGCTCCAAAATACTAGCACTTGGATCAAGACGAGGGCGTTTTGGCTCTTTTGTGACATCATGTGCATCTAAGTTTTAAATATATCAAGGAACTTAATGATAATCCAACAAATTAACTATTTCAAATATAATAATTTCAATAAGAACAAAAATACGATTTAAATAATTTTTTCTGAAATATTACATATACATAGAAAAATTCAAAGCATAAGATTATGGTTACCTAAGATTAATATTCAAATGATTATATATATATATATACATAATATATCAAACACTATTATTATAGAACTGTGATAACAGGAAAATCTCATGATGGGGATTATCAGAGCTAGCCTTGGTCAATAAATCGGTAAACTCATTACTTGAGATTTCAAAATGATTTGGGATCTACTGCAACTGACATTTCGACCATTATCCATCAAAGAATTTGTTACAAGTTGACAATTAAAAAAAGGTTCATTGTTTGAAAGTAGGGCTGAAGAAATGTCTTTAGAACATTGCTTGTGAATCAAAGACTATCATAATGTTCTAATCATCTCTTTTAGTGACTGCAGTCAAAGCTAGTTGGACAGCAACCACTTCAACATCACAGTCAGTACAATTTGCCCCAACAAACCTGTTAAAACTGACGCACTGGAATTACCCCCCCCCCTCATCAGCATTTTGTATAATACTGGTAGCAAAACTATTGGCATACACATGCTACCAAGGAGTCATAAGAGATATTTCTCCAATAGAGGCCAAAACAGCAATCTTCAATTCTGTCTCAGAACAGGATTTTTACTGCACAAAATAATGCTGTGCTCAAATGTCCTTGAAAAACACTAACTTCAAGCAAAGACTGTCTGTTACATGAGAGGATATTAAAAACAAAAGATAGTTCATTTGTCACATTTAAGAAGGTATGCAAGGATTTTAACCTACGATCTGCAGGTTTGGACATTTTCCAGAAGCCACAATGTCTCATCAATCTCTCTCAACCAACTAGAGATCATTTATCTTCCTTTAACGAATTAGACTAATTTATATATTAATAACAGATACAATTACAATTATGAATTAAATGAAAATAAAAAATAAATTTAAATACAAATCAGAATTATATTTTAAAAAAAATATGGCAGTTACAGAGACTGCCGATAGAAGTGAAAACTTGTAACTTTGAGTATAAAAATTTGAAATTTCATAATGTTTAAATTAAAATTATCAACATCAATCTGGTTTTCACATCTAATGACACTCCGAGCAAAAATTATATGCATGTTGGCATGGTTTTTTTATTATTATTCATATATATTACGGGCTGTACAAGATCATGACAAAATATAAATACAATTCAATTGAAATAACAATATACAATCGTATTATTTATGGATAGTATTTGTATTTTCTTAAATTTCAATGTACTTGATTTTTAACATTTTAATTGTTTGCATCATTGTCATCATTAATTTCAACAATACTTAGACTTTTTGTACTTTCAATTATTTCATTTTGTTCTAAAAAAAAAATAGGCTCATGGTAACTAAAGTAAGAAAGGAAAATGTTTGATTCAAATTTATCTAAGTATCGCGTAAAAACCGCATCGATCGTCGTTTTATATTTTGTAGTACTGAGTTTTCGATCATTGGACATATTTAAATTAAGTGTTTCATTTAAATTAGTTTTCATTTCTCCACTTAAAATCATCGGTAGATTATATTTTTTGCCAAATCTTTTTTCGAGTATTTCAGAGCCTTCTTTTGTATGAATCATCAAATTTTTGAATAAAAATTGTTGTATCCGTCTCATAGATTTTCCAGGTGAAATATAAACGGCAACCATTAATATGCATTGCCCATTCTTGGAATCACAACGGGCAATGCACAGTATATACACATTGAATTTTTACTAAATCCATTCAATTTCACTTATAAAATATACACAGCACTATACATCAGCTGAATAGCTACAGATGTACTGCTATAAGCATGTCAGTGACACAAACGCATGAGATTTCACTCATCCAAAAAGTGTCTAAGACGAACAGCACACTGCGCGTGCGCCAGTCAGAGCATGTTGGTGACGCGGACCCATAAGATTTTCCCCTACCAAAAAGTGCCGAACGCTGCTAAAGAAGTTTTCCCTTAAAAAAATGCTACAAAAAACTTCATCTACTTTGTTTGATACTTATCAGTTACAGAGACCATGGGCTGATTTATGAAGTATCACCAAAAATATCATTGGTGATGATACTAATCAACAGTAGTTTGGGGACTAAATTTCATCTGTTATTCACACAATGAAATAGAATTACATTTGTTGGTTTAAAAGTAAATAAAGTGTATGGCTTCTTGAAACCAGAATCCTAAACCAACTCATCATACAAAGATCAAAGTTACAATAGCAACCAATGACATTACACTTCCAGCATTACATGTTCCATGTGTCATGTTTGAACAAACTGTTATCATGCCATCTACATGAAAATAGTTTGGTCAAATATGCTGTCAAGGTAAAATTTCCATTGAAAAAAAAAAGATTTCTGTGCCTTCCTTTATTAGCAAACTCCAGATTCTCATCTTTCAGAACTCTAGCTAAGAGTATATAAAAAAGCACCAGTAAAATTGATGATATTTCATTCTTTATTTATAATATCAATAACAAACCATGATATTTACAAAAACAACACCATTCATTTATAATATCAGCAAATAAACACAGCAAACCATTTCATGAAGCTGTGTTTGGCTTCATAGTTCCATATAACTGATAAGTATACTTTATTTTATAACTACACAATAATTATTAATTACTAAGAACAAATTGATATTCATTTTGACTTTACCTTGGAATTCATTGCTCCTAATAGCAAAAGCTGGTGGCTCTCTTGATAATTTTAAGGCAAGAGTTAATAAAGGTACATCAGTTCGAGTCAGAACATGAGACTTGGAATTGTTACATAGTCCATAAATAATTGATATTATTTGTCTCTGAAATTACAAATATACGAAATTTTAAAAAAGTTAGACAAATTATGCATGAAAGATAATATATGTATGTCATAAATAACACCAATCAGGCTCAATTCTAGATGTGAAGCTATGATTGTACCATTTAATTTCAGAGTTGCCCATTTATTCTATTATATTCCCCCTCAATTTCTGTATCAGTATAATTCAAATTAAGAATTTTGGTTATTTCTTCAATGTAAGGGTAAAAAAACAAAATTTCATTTTTAAGTCAAAAAATTATGCAATTAATGAATTGGTCAAAATATTTTGGTTATTTCTTCAATGTAAGGGTAAAAAAACAAAATTTCATTTTTAAGTCAAAAAATTATGCAATTAATGAATTGGTCAAAATATTGAAAATAAAGATTTTCTATAACTCTTGGAATAATTTCAATAAAATTAGGAATGAAGGTTTTATAATTAAGACTGATTAATCAAAATGTGGATTTAGAAAACATCATGCTGGCCATAAAGTGGATGATTTCTTGGTATTTAATCTAGTGGATAGAATTTTGTGATGAAAGATATGCTTGGTCTCAGGTCATAGAAGAAATAAGTAGATATCAGAATAATTGTTAAAAAACTATACAAACATAGACTATCCTTTATTCTAATCCCTGGAAAGAGTTTACATTGAGCTAAACAAATATTTTAACCATCATTATGTTAGTCATTCAAAATTCTTTAAAAATCATGTTATGTAATTGAAATATTGAAGGAAATTGAGAAAACAAAAGATTCACCTCATTCTGTTATTTGTTTTATTGTTTGACTTATAATAGTTAGGAAAGGGGTCCTATTTTAATACCAAATAGCTAATATATATAATTATGTTTATTATAATTTTTCCTATAAAACATTTGAATAATATTCATTTCCTTATATGCAAATTTGTTAATAATCCCATCAAAGTCAATTTCTGACTAATCTTACTCTATTACAATTAAACCTAAATTGCTCAATCTCTCTTGGCACAAAATCAATCTTAAATTATTTTTAGCTCAGAGAAATTTCTGTGGCTTTTTGTAATTGTAAATACATTAAGGGTATAAAAAAAAATTGGGAAATTCTTTGAAGTATCAGACATATTCTTGAACTCAAGTTTAAATATGTTACATTCATTTAAGCAGATAAACTTTGTTTAGGTATAAAATTTAAATCAGAATCCCCCTCTGTAATAAAGTAAAATTCAATTTTAAATAAGTTTGGACACTACGTATTGGGAAGATTAAATTCCTTTTTACACCTTTTAAAGGGTAATTTCATGTTAATATCAAGATAAGTTGCTAACATTGCTGCATTTATTATACTAAATACTGCTGCAGATCCAGATGAATTTAGGGAACCGATAATCTAACCAAGTAGCTAAAGAATTCATTAATTATTGACTTCCAAGATTGTAGCAGCTTATTAAGAATATTTATGAAAGGTTATCCTATACCAGAATTGATCAAATTAATTTAAATATGGACATGCTGCCCAGTAAAAAAATCTATTAAAATTATAGTCTCTAAATTTACATGAGTCATCTTCTATTAGCACATTTGAATTTTTCCATTGCATCATTTAATTGTTAGTTCAGGTATCTTATTTCTTTCACTCTACTTTATTCTCCTATTAGTTTTTACTTACTATATTTTTAAAATTTTCCATCAATAAGTAGAAGTACAAAAAAGAAAAATCTTGAAGAATCAAACAACACAATCTCAAATATTACTTTGACAGTATTATCTACAGTTAAATTCCATGAATGAGATACTTGAGGAATAGTACATGAATTAAATACTTGAGATAAATTAAACATGAATAAGATAACATGAATTAAAGCACATGAGATAGCACATGAATTAAAAATTCTTAAGACTACTTTAAAACTACTTTTTATCCCTTCACACAAGAACCATTGTCATATCCCTGCCTGACAATGTATGTTGTATATTTAAATCATATAGCAATATATAACTAACCATTGATCAAATAATCATTCAATCCTTCTGTAGTTGCAACTAAAATAGATAAAACCCTAATTTCTTGATTTTATGATTTAGCTAGTAATGTAGTAATTTTATTTATTTTTGGATAGGGCAATGTTAATGTGTAATTTTATGAATGAAGCATGTGGCTATATTTTTTTAGCTCAACAATACATTTGTAATTCCACTGATTCTGAAGAAAGCTAACATATTCAACAGGAAAAGACAAGCCCCAAGTCTGAGTTTTGATAAAGATGGCTGTGGCACTCTCTACGTTCAATCACTTTCATGCATGCATACTCGACACAATGAATAGATCTGGCCCCAATTTCAATACAATAAGAAAAATAACTAAAATGTTAGTTCAAAGCTACAAAATATTTTATGAAAATATAACAGCAGTAATAAAATAACAAAAATTTAATCCTTATAAATAATGTAATGTTAGCAAAAAAGAAAATTGTTAAAACTTTTTAAAAATCTACAAAACTTTGAATTAGTAATCTTTTTAAAAATATATTTACGCAAAAAAAAAATTATAATTTAAAATAATTTTTAAAAATTTAAGGAAAAATGTATCATAAGGAATACCTGAGAAACACAACAACGTTCGGTAATATTTTGAAGTTTTTGTAGAAAATATTGTAATAGCACTTTGCATGCCTGTGCAGCAATGCTAACTTGACTCTTTGGTACTGTAAAATAAAAGAAAAAAATGTAAAACAATACATTTATTTTCTGCAGTCATATGTTGAGATACCTTCCAAAATATAAAAGTTAAATTTTATCGCATAAATATTTGATTCTAATACTTACTATGAAATGCATTTATAGTGATATAATGTGCTGAAAGGGCAGCATATGATGCAAAGAAATTTTCATATTTATCTTCATGATCTAAAAATGCTTGCTGCCTAAAAATTGAAACAACAAAACCAAGTTTTTATTAGCAATTTTATTTTACTTAAATAAAAAACAGTTAAATATCTTAAAGTATTTAAAAAATATATGCATTCAAAAAACTTATTTTAAATCTAAATTCTGCTTATGTTACCCTTTTTCTGATCAGCTTTTTGGCATAGCACTTTAAAACAACACAAGAATTATGAATAAAGGACCACATAATTTTGAGCCCCGGTTAAGGGACAAAGACAATTACTGATCTAACATCTCTAAACTTGCACACCACACAAACATAATGATTTTGAGTCTTGACACATTTAACAAGCATTAGTCCTTCTACACTTAGTAGCAGGAAAAATCACGGCATTTTTAGTAGTATAAACTTTTACACAGTATCAATTATCAAGTAATGTTACACAAAATAATTATGATTAAAAAGAGAAATTATTTTAGATGGAATCCTTGAGACCCTAGTTAAAAAAATTTGTAAAAAAGATGCACAAAAATTTTTTTTTGCTTTTTTCAAAGCAAGAAGAAGAATTTATCTTTTTTACAAAACAAACAAATCTTTTCTTCCTTTTTTTGTACTTGCATATTATCGTAACAATTGTCAATTCTATTAATAACTCACCAAGTTAGCAACCCCGATTTTCTATGTATCATACACACTTACATTGCAACCAAGTGCTTTGTTTCATATAATGTCCCTAATAGATTGCAATAATACATAAGTACCTTTTTTTTTAAAACTTATTTTTCTGAATTGGCTAGGAGTTTCAAAAATTCAATTTTATTTACACAGTAGATTTTTGTTAAAACTGTGCAATAACCTAATTTTTTTTAAAATTATGAACAGTATAAAGGTCCAAGCTTCAATTTAAATTTAACTTTCCCAATTTAGCTTTAACATTTCCTTTTCTGCTTGAATAGTAATAAGAGAAATTATCAAACCTACACCTAATATAACTATTAACCAATTAGGAACCAGCAATTCTTTTGTTCTTACATGTTCAAGCTTTTACAAAGGATATTTTGGGGGAAAATTAGGCTACCCAAGTAATTTAAAAACCCAATAATATTTATTTGGAAATGAATCAACTTAATAGATACATTTTGCAGCAATATCAAAAGCCATGAAGCATTAAAATAAAAATAGGAAGAATAAAAATGTTATAAGAAGAATAAAGTTAGTAGATTACCATAGTCTAAAAATGAATACATAAACACAGCTCTATCACTTATTTTGTTGTGTGTATTATTTTGTATTAACAATTTTTGTTTAGTTAGATTTTTCTAACCAAATTTATAATTATTAGCTATAGAATTTAATTTAATTGATCATATGAGGGTAGGCTGAAAACAAATGCACATATTCATATACAATGCAAACTAAATGACCTTTAGAAATGCGCCAGGTAGAACGTGAAAGTAACACACACACATCCCCCCTTGATAGGCATGTACAGGTTTGAGGTCATGGAATTCATCCAGTGTATTTCGAGAAGTGGAAGTATGGAGACATGTTCTAGCGCTATGTCAAAACGAGTTAAATAGATTAATGTTATCAAATTTTTAACTGCTGAAAATGTTACTCCTACTGAGATTCATCATTTAAAGGATGTTTATAATAACACTGTTGTTGATAAATCTATTGAAAATTGATGGGTACTAAAAATTCATGATTGCAAGATAGGGAAAGCTATAATGGACTAAATTCAAGATGGTCCCACGATAAATATAAACACGTGTTCTATATTGATTTCTAAACGGGCATTAAACTAGCTCGTATTTTTTATTCTATTTGTAAAAAAAATTAGGTAAAATTTCAAATTGCATAATTGGGTAAAGACGCTCAAGAGTTATAAAAAGAATTTTCTGCAAAAAGATTTTAAAATTAAAGAAAAAAAAAAGTCTTGTTTTATACATGTACTTTTAAATAAAGTGACAAATATTAGTTTTTTTAAAAAAAGTTTCTGTAAAAAGCGTAATTTGGCAACAACGAAGTGCATGAACTGATTTGCTAAAAATAGATGATTGCATTTATCGTGACTATGACGTCACATGTGTTTTTGAACTTGATTGGCTAAAAACATGTGGTTTGAAATTATCATGTGATTATGACGTCACATGAATTTAGTCCATTGTTGATGAAGGATGCAGCAGACATCTGATTACTGCCACAGATGATAAACATTGCAAACTCATTAACAATCTGATTCGAAATAACCTTTAAATCCCTGAAAAGCAAATTGCAAATCCTATTAAAACATTTCAGGAACATATAGGCTTCTTTATTAAAAACCGGGATACCATTAAATTTGTGTTAGCACATGGCTGTCTTGCAGACGAAAACAAACACTGTCGATCAGAAAGCCACAATTAACTTTTGCAGAGCTATTGTGATGAAGGAAATTATTTTTTCTAGAATAATGTCAGAACTGAGTCAAGGTCCATCATTAGGAACAGGAAGAGAAAACACAGAGCATTGAATCTCAATATTTGTCTTCTCAAGTGAAGAGTTCAAAACATGAGGTTCTGCAAAAAAAAAATTATTTTGATTGCATTTTGGGATGCTCAACAAATTTATGTGACTGATCTTTTGGAACAAGGGAAAGCAGCAAATTCTTCTCAGTACAAATGGACTGATTTCAATGCCAAATTTGTTGTGTTAGAGGCAACCTGGAGCCAAGAATCTTGCAACATGACAATGCTCTTCCCCACACTTTGGGTGTAACTGCAAAGGCTCTGTGAAACCTGAAATTTGAACTGGTTCCATATTCTCCTTATTCCCTAAACATAGTGCATTACAATTTTCATTTTTTCCTCTACTTAGAAACCTCAACGGTGATCAGCTGTCAAGTCTTTAATTCAAGAAAAGTTGAAAAAATTTTTCAGTGACAAAATTAAAATATGTTGCACATTGTGAGAAATGTGTTATCTTAACAATGAATATGGTGAACATAAATATATGAGTTTGACGCTTAAAAATTGTATTTTAATGTATATTTTTCCTAATCTTGCTATTTGCTTTTATTAATGTTCTGCAAGAAAGTGTTCATTACTTTTCAACTAACCCTCATACAATAGAATCTTAATAAAAAAGTAAAAAGTCCAAGCAGTAAGACAATAAAATTAGCACATAAAAACAATATACAAAATACAATTGAAGAAAATGTTAATTATTTCTATATCACCTAATATACAAAGTAATAACATATTTTGGCCTTAAAAAATTGAGAAACGACTAGTCTTCAGCATCTCATTTTTTAAAAAAAATAAACATAAGAACATGACATTTGTAAGAATTGATATTTAAGCAATTTTTAATTGAAATTTGCATAACTTGAACATCAAGCATGTTTTAAAATAAGACTGATGACTCTTCCAAAATACACTTTATGACGAAAGCACAGATTTGGAAGGGAAAAAACTAAATAAATGAGTTCTTATAAGAAATGTCTCCACTTCTACTTATAATGTATTATGAACATCAACTTCAAATAATGTCAATTAAGTTGTCAAACAATGGAATGTTCAGCAACATACATTACAAAAAGTAATAACTGTTTCAGCTTATTTGAGAACAAAGAGCAAAGGCAGACATCTCTCTTTGGGCATTTCCAAAGATCATTGGATATAAGCTCAGAGATATATAGTGTGGTCACACACATGCAGTTAGTTCCATTCTCTCCGAAACTTGGTCTTTAAGAAATTTATCAAAACATTTAGCATTCAAAAGATGTTTCATTCAATCGAAATTGGACAGTATCTTTTAAGATGAATTCATAACCACTAACATTGACAATGGTGCACCATAAAGAGCAAATAGTTGTTCTCCCATGAAGTATAAATAGATCAATGTGGCTTTCCAGAAATATTCCATCTTCCCTATAACTGTGTCTTTGAACAATGTTAGATTGGAACCCTGACTCTTTTGATCAGCACATATGATGTGAATGATTTTCCAAAGTAAACTGGGACTCGTTCATATAGAGTAGAGCAGTTCATTATTCAAAATTATGAAATTATTGTATTGTCATAGGTCCTTGACAAGGGTGCAAAATTTCAAATTAATCTGATCTTTTAAAATGGGTAAAAATCGAGTTCTAAGATTCCGTTACATACAAGTGAAACTTATAAAAGCATGTTAATAAGAAAAAATTAAGCTTTTTCTCTGACTAATACATGTGTCTAATTTGCTTAAAAGAATAGTCATAGGATTAATAATCTGAAAAGCCTTTATCAAACTAGCAGGCAAATTTCTTATTTTACAAGTGTAGCCAAAATTAATATTAAACAGAAGCTAACTGACCATGTTACGGAATCTTAAAATTACAGATCCCATAACATTGACAACTGAATATGCACAACCAATCAGATTGCAAAATAATTTAGAATGAATGTTATTCAGATGATAAATATTATTTTCTTGCAATTATTATATGATGTAATGCACACATACATGTATTCTAAGTTTTCAAAATAACTTCATATTCCACTAAGAGAAAAAAATACTTTAAAAAAAATGAAAAAGCTAATTACACGACTGAGTAATTTAAGTTTTGTCAAAAAAAAATTCAGAAAATTATACTTATTTTCGAAAACATAGAATAATGCACATTGAAACATACAGTGAAACTCCCACAACAATACTTTTTCACAAAAACATATTTTCGATGTAAATTTTCTCTTATCTATCAATATATCCCCTTCATACAGAATTTCACAAAAAAATTTAAGCAAATCAATATTGTTTATAACACTTAAGTAAAACGAACCTAAATTAGTTTCGTTTATCAGCAGATTAGGAAACATTTTAGGTTCATAAAATGCGACGCACATAACACAAAAGTTATATATATTATCTTCCTAATATTATCTTCAATTAATGTAAATCTATATAAAGAAACATTATATAATATTTAACTTATCTCATATTTAAAAAACGGAATGTATTATATAAAGTATTTCTAATAAAATATTATGAGGTCCTCTAGACATTTTTACCTCCTAATAACAGATCGTATTACTTGCAGAACATCATATTTATTTACAGCACTTTGAGACGAACGAAGTAATAAAATAGAAGGTTCTCTAAACGCATAATCAGGATCTTTTTCGGCAGTCGCCATTAGTAAAATGAGAATACTGTTATTGCATTTTCATGCATAAAATCATATTGCCAGTAAAAACATAAATTTGAGTTGGGTTTCCATTCTTAAACTTTATAGATGAGGCTGATTTTATAACACGTATTCATGGCATTTATAAAAAGGAACTTGAATAATTTCAAATAATAGTACTCTGGTCGTATAAGAATTATTTTGAAGTGTCAAATAATTAATTTTTTTTATTTAAGATAATTTTTGTTGAGTTTGAATAATAATTTTCATCTCTAAGACAGTATTAAAACATTTCAACTCCAGCTTTTACTCCGGCACATTCTTTTATTTGTTTACATACAGTGTCAAATGTGCTATTTATCCGTTATCGCATTCTAAACAAAAACAAAAAAAATCTTCATATATCATATGAAGAATGGTAGAAAAAACAGGTAGAAAGTTTTGCATATTTAGTGTTTTTTGCTGAAAATTTCACTGTGAACATACAAAGTTTTGAGTGTTTTGATTATTCCATATAAATTCATAATTCCATACGTTTTTTTTTTATAAAATAAAGGAAAAATTAAATTTTTATAAAAAAAAATATTTTTAAATATATATATGTTAGAATGTATGTTAAATGTTGCTCTAAGTAAAATCTTGGCTAAATAATTAATTATTTTATTAATATGCTGGTTCTTGTTTATGAAAATTTCAAAACGTAATAGAAAGAGTTATTTTCAATATTTATGTTTTTTTTAGAGATTAATTGTATGTGTAGTTTATGAGTTTTTTCTGTAAATTATTCCCAAATAATATCAAACCCTTTGAATTAATATCTTACCTTTTTCTTTATAGTAAAAATATACTCTTTGCCAACATATCAAGTAAAACCAGATGTTTTCTTGGTTTATTCAGATAATGTGTCAAAATCAAAAATACCTATTATTATTGACAATGGTAAGTTTTTAATTTGTATCATTCTAATTTATTAAGATTTGAAATTTAAAAAAAAACTTTATGTATATATGTATACTCTTAATTGAACTGAACTCAGTGGTGCAACAGCCCCTGAGCACCTATACCTACTGTGCCCATCTCAGTTTACATGACCTCAGGCGCTGGGGTGCATGTGCAAACATTTTGGTCAAGTAGTCAGTCTTATACCCCTTCCCCCCCCCCCCCCAGTGTTCAGTTTCCCAGCAAGCTTGGTACTCATTTATCGACCCATTGAAGAGATGAAAAGCTGAGTTGATATTGCCCAGCTTGGGACTTGTACCTCAGACCTGTGACATAGAAGCGTTATGTGTACTCTTTGTAACAAAAGTTTTAAAAACTTTAAATCATTTTAATTAAAATATGCTTAATGCTCATTGGATAATCACAAGTTTTCTATTATTTTCACAAATCTTTTTATATCATATAATTCATGCAACTGCAGGAATATAAAAAGAATAAAACTCAAGTTGGTAACCCATGGAACTATAAAAAATTGAATAAATTCCTAGTTTAGCTTACACTTGGTGATGATGGAAAAAATTGCAATAACAGCTCATTTTTATGTTTTAGACTCCTATCCAATGCAACACCAATAATTTGCCAAGTTAGGGATAAATATAGGCATGCACTAAAAATAAAGATCTAACAATCAAATTGGTCTAAATACAGAAGAGATCGATGAATCTGGACCAATTTTTTTTTTATTTTGCATTATCATTTCTTTGGTGCTAGTTTGATATCACAGGGCAGGCGCCAAGTTGTTGTTTATGTTCGCCAAGATAGGCGATAACATTACAATATGGTTACCTTGATATTTTTATCGTCTGGCGATGTTGTTGCCATGGAGATAACATATATTAGAAATAATTTTTATGGGTTCTGTTGCCGCGGTAATCCGATTAATTTCAGAAAATTTTATTTCAATTTCTTTTACAATTTAACCATTTTCATTGCAATTCCGAATCAAACTATATTTCAATCTTCTGTTTTATTTAATGCTATTTTCGAGTATGGATATTTCTAATATCATTGGTGATAACTAGGATATTTTTTTAAAAGAATGAGTGTTATATTTTTAATTATTGCTATAAATCGTTTATTTTCAATTTATTTTACTTTTTAAAAATGTTTTTTTTCCTTCCGTTTCTTGTTCCATGAAATTCGTTGAAGAAATTTGCAGTTTTTGGAACTTAGCAAGCTTTCAGTACTTTTTAGTTGCTATTCATTATCAATTTTAGTATATATTATGTAATTATTTTATTAATAATATAAAGATACAGTTATTATAATGTGTAATAATCATATAATATTTGTTATTTGTACTCATTGTTATTTTATAAATATTGTTACATATGTGTTATTTATTTATAATTATTATGTTATTTATTTCTAAGTATTATGTTATTTATTTATTATTATTATGTTATTTATGTACAGTTATTATTTTGTTTTTTATAATTATGTTAAATGAGTATTCTTATATCTGTACGATTCTTATTATATAAAATAATAAAAAGTAATACCATATGAATATCTAATAATTATTACTATTTAATATTAGTTTAATATTTTATATAATAATTTCTATAAAATTATATTACAAGATTATTGTATACTGCATAATATTACTATTAGTAAATATGATTTTTTTTATAATATTGATATTAATTATTTATTGATCTTGCTTAGTCTCAATCTATTCCTAAATTCTTCATTTGAAATCGATTTTAATGTTTTTCAAAACAGTTCTTTAAAATTATTTTCCTGGCGAGTCTTACCTCTAGGCCGCCACCTTGAATTTCATTCCCACGCGCTGTTTGGCGTGATTCTTTATTGCATCAAACAGCGTTAGACGCTGTGCCCCGTGATATCAAACTAGTTCCATTTCTTTTTTTGTACAGCTTTATAGAATATACAGAATCATATATAGTCGATAGTAAATATAATAATTGTGTATTAGTGTGTAATATTGTTCAAAATCTTTACATTTAGTTTAGTATCAAACTTGATTATATTTTTTGAAAGATAGAGAGAAAAAGATAAACTAACTTTGGCTAAGTCCTTATCCTTGTCATATTGATTAGAACTGATAAAATTAATGGTGCTTTAGTTCTTTTTTGTAGTATTTTTTTCATTTAAATTGGTCATAAAGGTAGTGTTTGATATGGAATGTTGGTCATAAGATACTTTCTTTCCAAAAGTAAAATGATTCTTTTATAAATATAAACAAATAGGCTTTGAAGATTCTTAAAATGTTTGTTGCTATTTTGAAATTGTAATGAACATTTCAAGAATGTTAAAAACATGATCTATCTACATCCTCTCATAATTTACCTCTTACAAAAATAAATTATAACCTACTTATCTTTCTCTATACATTACTTTTTCTTATTCTATTTCATTGTTTTCAAGTATTAATCATCATTTAAAAATTAACTTCATTTAAAAATACTTTTAAGTTATTAAGAATTATGATTCAAAGAATTTTAGAAATCTGAAAAGATATATGACACATTAAAATACTTTTAAGTTATTAAGAATTATGATTCAAAGAATTTTAGAAATCTGAAAAGATATATGACACATTAGAATGTATTAATATAATGTGTTAATATTATTAAAATATGTTGATATTTCAATTAGGAATGCTGTGATTCTAATAATCCTTTTAATTTACTTTGGTTATTATATCTGTACTAATGAATTTTCTTTTCAGGCTCTTATTTATGCAAAGCTGGTTGGATTGTAAATGAAAAACCTCCTCTTGTTTTCAGAAATGTTGCTGCCAAACATCGGGGCAAAAAAGTAAACATAAAATAATTGTGACCTTCATGCTTTGCAGTTTTTAATTTTTCTTCATCTCATATCACAAAATAAATTTATTATCAATCATATGTATGAGTATATTTAAATTTGATGTTTTATTATTCTTGATTTTCTTATTCTTTTGATAAATTTATCCCAGCAATAAATAAAAAGGTTTCTTATAATTTAAGTTTGCTTTGATTATATGCACTTTTTTTATAATTGTTGAAAAATAGTTTTCTCAGTTCATGTTTCTTTTTAAGAAATAGTCATTCAGATAACTTCAATTTTTGCAAGAAAAAATTTTAATTATCCCACATTTAAAAGAAACTCATTATTCCTTTTTACAAATTTTTCAAAATAATATTTTTCATACTTCATTCTGTTTACAATTCATCTTTAGATGTTCTTACTTTTTATGGCTGTATATCTCAGTATTAATCAATATTTTAGTAGTGTTAAATGCATGCATATTTTGCATTTATATTTTTCTGAATAATAAAAGAATGTGTGTGTGGTTTGAATAATTTCATATACACACGCATTTTCCAATTCATTGTTGTCTAAATGAAGATGGAAAATCTAGCCTTATTCTTCTTGTAGCTGTTGTGGGTGGAGTCATACTTTGCTAATTTTCATACAAATAAAATATTAAAAGATATTTTTTTTAAAATTATTTTTAATCTTTTGTTAGAATAACTGGTGTAATTAATATTGTTAAGAATATCTCTTTAAAAATTCCATATGCAATTCTTATAGGTACATAATACATAGTGTTTTATAATATTAAACACTGAACAGTTATTAAACACTGAAGTGGCTTTACTAGCTCTGTTGTCAAGGTCATGAACTCATTGCTGGTGTTGTCGAATTCAAACCCTGCTGCAACCATAGGCCCATTGTGTAGAGAGGCTGTTGAAGCTTAAATCTGTTGAGGCTCAAAGTCCTCACATTGGCATCATTTGGAAGCTTGAAGAGGGGGTGCAAGCTTAGTTGTTTTCCTTGCTACTTAACCAAGATGCGAAATTACATGGTCCATTGCCAGCAGCTGAGTGCTATGTGAACCAAAATCAAATCTAAAATACTGAATGTTCATGTTTTATAAAAATCTCACTATGAATAAAATTTATCCTAAGTTCATTTATTTGTCACCGTTTTATTTTGAATTCAGTAACTTTTCAGAGATTGGATTTTCATGCTGTCTAATTTGTGTCTGTAACTGAAAATTACACTTGATCTGTTTTCTTATCCAGTTAAAATTCTTGAAGTTTCATATTTTATTTTGAATAAATTCTTTGGTTAATTAAAGAGGCATATGAGAGATAATAAAATGTGACGATTTATATTAACTCTTAAAATATCTTTTCTATCATTTCTTTTTACAAATGTTTATTATTCTGAATGTTTGAATGATCATTCATGGAATTATATGCAATTTTTGCATTGAATTAATGACCATATTGAAAGTTGTATAAATCAGTTTTACTTTATAATTAAGTAAAAGTAGTTTTGTATACTGAAAATAAGTGTCTAAAGATACATAAGTCTGAATAGATAATGCTTTAGATGTTTAACTTCTTAAGTGACATAATATTCTACTTAACCTAATAAAAATCAATGACAAGCTATTTCATTAAATGTTGACTTACCAAATGGATCTTTTGAAAATGTGATAGAGTGATGAATAAAGCTGTTAGAAAATTATCAATATATAACTTTCTACTTCTTTAAAGCATTGTAATTTAATGTGAATTAATTCATGTTTGTATGAAAAATTATTTGTGAACAAGACTGATTTGGTATTTTTGGATAGCAAAGTTCAATGATTTTTCACTTTGTTAATTTTTCTTATATGTTTCCAATCTTGTTAATTTTCCTTATATGTTTCCAATCATCTATATAAAATATATTGTATGTATGTGTATATATATATATTTATATAGATTTGTATTTCCAGGAAAGTGAAACACAAGTTGGCAATGATATAAAAAATATTGAGGCAGTTAGGTGGTTGCTGAAAACTCAGTTTGACAAAAATGTTGTGACACAATTTGATGTGCAGGTTAGATTATTTTGCAATTAATGAAGTCAAAATTAATTTTAATATTAAGGAATATTTTTATAGTGTGTGTTTCTTATTTTTAATAAAGGTACTTATAATTTTATTTAACAGAATTAAAATTATTTTACATAGTTATCTTATAAATTATCTATATAATATCATAAATTATTAATAAAAAAATCCTACTTAAATCAATTGAATCTTTAGCAGAAATTTATGTAAAAAATATTTAACTATTTTAATTTGGTGAAATTAGCTAAACCTTTTAATATTTAGATTAATTAAGAAAAACATAAAAATGTAGTCAGTTTTCATGTTAATGTTTTCTAAAATGGTTAATTTTTATTTAAGTTGTTTTAATTAATATTGTAATATATTATTATAGGAAACAATTTTAGATTATATATTTAACCACCTTGGAATTAATTCTAATGGAGCTGTCAATCATCCTATTGTAATGTCAGAAGCTGTTTGTAATCCAAATTATTCTCGACAATGTAAGTAGCAATTCTTCTACATTAATATATTGAAAATATTATTATCACTAAGAGCAGTTCATATATTTTGAAATAAAGTTTTTAAAGATCTTTTAAATGAATTGAATTGTATATATAATTTTTTCCCTTTATTAATAAAATGAAAATGAGTATTTCTTCCTTTTTTCTCCCCTAAAAAAAAACAATTGATTGTAATTTAATTTTGATTGTATATGAAAGCTCTTTAATTCCTTTTTCTTTTTTTTAGTTTGTGTAATTTTTGTTTTCTTATTTTCTTATCTATTATGTTTATTGAATTAAATTTATATTAATGTATTTTATAACTATCATATAATTATATTTATTTTGTTAACCATATAAAAAAGTACTTATGAAACGAACAATATATTTTTAGTGTTTACTAGCTGTTACCGCCCGCTTCGCTGGGAATTTCATGATGTTTTATAAATTTTTACTGCTTATATATATGTATAAATTATTGATATCTAAATCCTGCATTAAGAATTCGATTGTATTGAAAAATATACTTATACCTGTAGCTGTCGCCTGTTGATAAAAAAAAGGGGCAGAACTCATCTAATTTGTGTTTTCTAAAAATTTCTAAAATTGAAGCATAGAATGATGTTTGCTCTTTCGTAACCCAAAACCAAGTGGATTCCCGCAAAACCAATTTTCGGTGGATCTCTACTCCGTAAATTGAACATGCAAGCCAAATTTCAAGTCTAAATCTAACAGAAAAAAAAAGTTTTACTATCAATATCCCCGTAATCCCGTTGAGAGCCGTTTTCCAAAATAACCGCTCTTAGCGGATTTCAACTCAACAAAAGAAAAATGCAAGCCAAATTTCATTATTATAGTCCTTGTAGCTCGAAAAAAGTAATTTTTTTGTCAATACGTCCCAGTAACCCCCTGCACCCCCCAGAACTTGATTTGCTTAAAATACATTCTTAGTGGATCCCTATTCAACAAAAGAAACAGGCTTAACAAATTTCAAGTATATGGGTCTAACAATTAAAAACAGGAATTTTTTTCTGTAACTCCTCTTGACCCTCGCAACCCTCCTTGGGGTCAATTTTCGTTTTACTCTTTGTTAGAGGAACTCTATTCCATGAAAGGAACATGCCTACCAATTTTCAAGCAGGATGATCAAATAGTTTAAAATGGAAATATTTATCAATTACGCCTCTTAATCTCCCGAAATTAAACTTAGTAGTTCATATTCGCGAAACCCATTTTGTAGCGGTTCTCTACTTTACGAAAGGAATCTGCTTATCAAATTTCAAGACTGTACGTCTAATAGTTTAAAAATGGGGATAATTATCTATAACGCCACTTGAGCCCCCGCAACGCCACATTAAAGAAACTCACAATTAAGAAATTAAGAACAATTTGAATTAAGAAAAACAGAGAGGTAGAAAAATGAAAGATACCTTGAAAAATATTATTCTTCGATTACAATATAAATATTAAGCAAATAATAACTATTGCTTAAATGTGACTAAAAATGTAAATAAAAAAAAAGAAAGGATTAAAACTAACCGTAAAACTTATCAATTTTTTGTTTCTTGCATTGCTTTTTGCTTATGAAGCCTTGATTTATTATTTTTAAAAGTGCATCCGAAACAGCCGATGCTCTACTTAACTGAACAGTGTGAGATAACTATCATAAAAAAAATTATGGCACGTGTCAGCGTATTATCATGTGCGCGTAAATTTATTATGTCTCATGAAGAGCATCGGTCGCCAGTAACCAAAACAACGACTTCATTAGCTCAGCTTGGCGTTCAATTTGGCGTTCATCTTGGCATTCAGTTTCACGTTCACCCGTATAGTTTCCGTTCCCGTAAGAATACGGGAATAAAATATAGCCTATGTTACTCCCCGTTAATGTAGCTTTCCATTAGTGAAAGAATTTTTAAAATCGCACCAGCCGTTTCCGAGATTAGCCGGAACAAACAGACAGACAGACAGACAGACAGATAGACAGACAGACAGACAGACAAAAAATTTTAAAATTGGTTTTTTGTTATGAGTACCGTATATACTTTTAGTGCATTAAGTAAAAAGCTGCTAATTTGAAATTACAAACAGACACTTCAATTTTATTTATTTGTATAGATGTATTACATTCAGTCTCCTCAACTTATATAGAGTTTAACTACTATTTTGTTTTTATTTGAAATTCTTGTTTTTCTGTATACTAGATAAAATGTGAGAGAAGTATGAATTACAATAAAAAGGATTTTTAAGTATTTTTTTATACATCTGTAGAAGTAAAAATAAATTGTGTAGCAGAAGATAAATTGAAAATTTAGTTTTTTAAGACTTTTTAAAAAATAAAAATGTTCTGTAAAATTTTCAAATACAAATTTAATTTGTAAAAAAGTTTAAAAGTTTAATTTTTAATAATATATTTATAATGGATAGATATTGTATATAAACAAAATAAACTCAAGTATATTCATGTGTATATAAAGAAATTTTAATCAAGTATATTCATGTGTATATAAAGAAATTTTAATCAAGTATATTCATGTGTATATAAAGGAATTTTAACCAAGTATATAGTGTTTTTGCGTAATAGTGGTAGCTGACTGGTCAACATAGATCTCTTAGGAAGTAATGTTTTAATTGAGCCACCAGTTTGAGTCCTGATTTCACTAAAAACTTATTGCATGGAAGAGCCGATGCACATAAAATCTTTTTGGGTTAAAATTCCTCATTTTAGTGTAGCATGAATGTGAAGAATTGAATTTCACTGTTGGTTTAGTTCTTTTCATCTGACAGTGTTTCAAAATTTGTGAGGCAGACAAAAGACATTTTTACCTTCAGGGGCTCCAGGTTTTTGCATCAACAGAATCTGTCTCAATGCCCATATTTCTTTGAATGTTCTCACACATTTGGTCTCACCTTGGGTTTAGCCAGAAGGATTAAAAACAACAAAGCATTTTGCTTAACATACTATTCCAGAAAAGCCCTATTCTTATAACAATTGAAAACTGGTTAAAAGATTTATTTCAATGATCAATTTAGGAAAATTTTTTAAAAATTCTTCAGCAACCTAGAATTACAGCTTGGTGCCTTACCATATTTCATGATGAAGTGAATGCTAGTTCTTGATTGTATTTGTAGAGCAATTACACTCTATTTTGCCAAATCTATTAATTTTACACTTAGATCATATTTTTCTATTATCTCATGATTTAATTCTATTGGTGTCAACTCTTTCCTTATAACTTCACTTATTTTTATAGTCCTTTGTTTTGACTCATGATTGTATGAAAATAAGACAAAAGGCTACACATACACTCAAAGTAACCCTTGTAAAATTATATTTGATGTGTCAAAAAGGTTTCACACAGCAGTGAAGTAAACATGGTAGCCGAATTGGGTGCAAGACATGAGAACCTGAGTAAAGACCTCACTGAAGCAGACTTGTTATTCAAGGCAAAAAAATTAACATAGGGATTGCTCATTTCTCAAAAAAACTCATATGTAGGGTACTTATTTGTCCATGTATTATTTTTAGTTGCTCTTTCAGAAAAAAAAGAGCCTATAAGTCCATGACAATATTAAGTAACATAACAGTTTTGCATTTTGATCTATTAATATGATCTTTTATTAAATCTCTTGTACTATATTCAAATTTTCAGAAAATTATCTTCTGATTTGTAGTATTTATTAACTTTTAAAACATCATTCTTATGTGTTTTATGGTATACATATGTATTTCAAGAGGAAATTTTTTTATTCCTTTTATTACAATTTTCATATTATGTAGTAGTTTTTAAAATAGATTGGAACAAAATCTGATTATTTATCCATGAATTACATAATTCATGAATAATGATTCAGATTAAATTCAGAATCAACTAGGAATCAAGGAACTTGTTTGTGACTTAATTAGCTGTGTGGTATTTTATATACCTATCAAGAAATAATTTACAACCTATATGTGAATATCTATCTAAATAATAGAAGGAGAATTTTTAAGAATTGTAAATAGTTTTGTCTTGACTGTTGATACTTTGTGTAAAAAAATGTGATTTAAAGTTTTAATGTTTAACATTTTAATGTTTTACTGACTCTTTTCCTTTTTTTCCCCCACAGTAATGTCTGAACTATTATTTGAATGTTACAATGTACCACAAGTGTCATATGGAGTAGATTCATTGTTTAGTTTTTACAATTATAATGCTAAATCAAAAGGTAATTTTTTTAGGTATGAGTTATTTTATTTTAAAAGGTAAGGTGTTTTGGGGAGAGGTCTAATCAGTTTTAAATATAAGAAAGGAATAGTTTTTGTTTTGTATTAAATATGAAAAATTATTATTTATAGCACAATTTTTATGTCAAGAACTTTTATAATGCAAGATTACGTTATCTGTAAATAGAAGTTGGTCATATAAAAAATAAGTTCAAATAGATTCAAAACCTTTTTACATTTAATTATTTTATTTAAGGAAAGTTTTAAAATCTTTTTTATTTATAACTTTAAATTTTAATTATTATATTTTTTGTTATAACATAATTAAACTTATTGTATAGGTTTTGTAAATGAACAATATATATTTTAATTTTAATGTAAAAGAATAGTTTATATTTAATTATGAGTGATAAAAATTAATTTCTGAATGTGTTCAATACTTATTTCCAATCTTTACTTTATATTGAGTTTTCATGTGTTTAATTCTGCTCTTTTTGTTTTTTTATCTTTGAAACTTGAGTTAACAAATTAATATTTGGAAGAGGAAGGAGAATCAGTGAAAGAGGGAATGTATCAATTGGTTTTGCAATTTTCAAAAACTCTTTACTAATGGTTTAATAATCCTTTATAAATTTAAAACATCTTTTTAATTTTTATGTTGATAACATAATTATTTTCATTTTGTTTCACCCAATTTGGGGTATGTATCTAAAAGAAACCATATATATTAAGAATGTCATATGTTAGAAATTTAACCCCTTAACTGCCACTGGCATATACATACGCTTCACTCATTTGAGCATTAATTGCCATTGGAGTATATATATATATGCTTTTCCAAAATACGATCCTTTACATTACTATCAATAAAACTATTATGAAGGCAAAAAAATAACCAATTTTTTAGATTAAACCAAAGATGCAAAAGCATTGTAAATTTTATTAAAACGCAAAATATGTCGTGAAATTTTTACAAGTAAATGAATTTATACAGTTCATTGCTGCTACTCTTTTGTGTGTATGTTTGATATTTGAAGGGTATGAGATTAATAATTCTGTGTGTTTTTTTAAAATCTGTACTCATATATACTGTTTTTATTTAAATTTTTCTGGGGCATTCCTTTTAATGTACATCATTAAATTGAGACTCAAACATTAAAAAATAATAGTTTTTAGCTAAAGCTCGTTGCAAAATTTTATGTTAATTATCATTATTTGTAATCTTTCTTATAGGTTTATTTGGTTTAGTTGTTTCTTTGGGTTACAATACTTGTCATGTTTTGCCTTTGGTTCGTTCAAGATTTGATGTTCGCAATGCTAAACGTATCAATATCGGCACCTCAAATATGGACAGTTTCCTCCATAGAATTCTTCAACTTAAATATTCAGCACATGCATCGGCCATTACTCTAAGTAGAGCAGAGGTAAAAATTCTGATTGCTTTGTTCTCTCTGAGTTATTTCATGATTGTATGTGTTAGAAAACTTTGAGGCTTTAAATTTAATACCTATTTTTGTCCGTGTAAAAAAAGTGTTAAGAAAGAAATTGAATAAAATGTGTTACATTTTTTAAAATTTTTATATATTTATAATCTAATGTAAATAACAATTACATTTGCTGTAATTTTGATTTTATCTATTTTTCTTTATTTGGGATATTTTTTTTTCTTTTCTGCAAGAATTCTCTTTTAAGGAAGCCTTTTTGAATTGAGTAATTTAAAGTACGATTAAATAAAGTTTGTGGAAGAACTTTGTAATAAATTTTAAAATATGTTAAACTCAAACATATTTTAATTTTCAGTAAACATTTTTATTGGATATTGGTCTTCTATCATTCCCAAAAGGATTAAAAGGGATGGGGAGCATATATATTAAAAATAAAGCTTTTTCTCTCCTTTCAAGTAATGAATTAGCAGTACATATTTTTTTAATTGGATTAATAAAAATTTTGCTTTTAATGCTATTTATAATTCAAATCTTTAGTTTAATAAACTAAAAAAGTAATTGTGTTAGTTTTTATTTAAAAATGTAAAGAAAGAGTTGAAGTAGAATGTATGAAAATTATCTGAAAAAAAAATATGAGTCATTTCCAAAAAGTAAAGATATTTTTTTTTGTAATTGAAAAAAAAAATACAATTTTAAAAAATTTACAAATTTGCACACATGTATTGAGCACACCCAATTTTTTTTTTACACTGCCTTGTTTTACACAAACTTTTTATTCTAGCACAAATTTTAAAAAAATTGGGAATTCGTGCCCTTTGGATGAGGTTGATTTGATCAAATTTATGACAGTTTATAATTATTATGAACGAAGTTGATAATGACGAAGTCAAAGGAGGAAATTCAGTTATTGACAGCTGGTTTAATTTGCAAGGGCTTGAAATTTATTGCAAGTATGTTAATGCAATCATAAGTTTTGTGTAACAAGATATCAAGAATTACATAAATAGCTTGAGAAACCATAAAAAATAACACTTATAAGACTTTGTAAGTACAAAAAAAAAAAAAACTGAAGCCGTTAATAATTAATGAAATTCTTCATTTGAATCAAAACCAATTTCTGCTAGATATATCTGACACATTAACAGATGATAAGGTTTTTGATCCAATTTGTAATAAACGTGTGCGCTTGTTAGCAAGTAGCACTGGAGTAGCAATTGTTAGTTAGTACTTTTATTCCAATTTATATGTTGTATGCATATAAACTGAATTTTCATTGTACACTTATTTTAATTTTTTTGTTATAAGAATGAATTGTTTCTGTTTTATAAATGTGTAACATGAATTTCATTATTACTTTTTTGTGCATTTTTTTTTCTTTGAAAAATATTTATAAATTTTTTATCTTACATGATTTTTTAAAATTGTGGAACATATCCCCAAATTTACCATTTGTCGTGTGTATATTTTTACACGATTTTTTTTTGCATAGTTTTCTAAGGAATGTATCTACCATGTAAAAAAAAGAATTGGGTGTACTATTTTTCAACATTATCACTTTTCTTCTCATTGCTTCTCTTACTTTGGATTTTATTCATTGATCAGAATCTTTCTTTACCTATAAAGGACATCAGAGAAATTAAAACCTGAAAATGCCGGTTAGGGCTGCTTAGAGATGGGTGATTAATGATGTCCCAACCAAATGAATCAAATTGTGTTTTGGTGCAGCATATACTGTGACATTATTATAATGTAACAAATACATTCTCTTTGTTAACATTCCTCTTCTTTTGTTCTGTACTGCTATCTATAATTTTGTTAGGGTTTCATGGTAACTCTTAGTATCACAGGTTTGAACTTGGTACCTTCCGATTCATAAGCGCGTAACATACCACTAGACAAAAGTGATCACTCCTGTCCGGAGGCTGTTACTGGCTTAATTTAGGTACCACCACAGTACTCCCCCACCAGTGAGTTGGTGGATAAGCGAACGAACGAGATATTTTGTTGTTATGGCGAGCAGGGGAATTGTTACTATTGCGTCAAGTGAATCTGATGACTTTGCTGCATGGAGTGAGTCCGATGACTTTGCTGCATGGAGTGGGTCCGACGACTTTGCTGCTTGGAGAGGGTCCGACGACTTTGCTGCGTGGAGTGAGTCTGACGATTTTGCTTGCTCTTCTTGCAGGTAGATGGCGCCATGACACATCAGAAGGTTTGCATTTTTTCTTTTCAGCCAAGGTCACCAATATCGGAGGTTTGAACTCGGTACCTTCCGATTCGTAAGCGCATAACATACCATTAGACAGAAGTGATCACTCCTGTCCGGAGGCTGTTACTGGCTTACTTTAAATACCACCACACTTGGCATTAATTGTTTCTCTTTTGAACAAAAATTCATTAAGTTAAACCTCATTATGGTCCAAAAGGTAAGCCATGATTTTTAGGGTCAAAACAAGTTTCAAATTTTATTTTGCTGATGGTAAAGAGGGATGTTGCCAATACATTGTCTTTTTGTTGGTCAGTATCATTTTATGAAATGTTGGTGTAATACCTCCCCTCCCCCCCTTCCCATGTTTTGTTGTCAATCACAATAGAATAAAATCAAGGATTTATTAACTTTGAACTGCTAAAGAAATTTTTAGGAAAATACCAATCTGTAGATTTTTGTGTTGATCTGGGAGTAGTTTTAAACTCACTTTGCACACAATTTTTTTAAAGCAAATGCTTCAGTAATGTTTTCATGGAAAACTGTTCAAGAGTTTCTGGAAGATTTGTGTTCATTTTGGCCAAAGTCGATCAACAGTTGTCACAAATTGTTTCTCCAATCTTGTTCACCATTTCATCAGCCATAATTAATGGATGACCACTGCTTTGTTCAGTGTGTGTGTGTGTGCATATGCATGTATTCCGATAACTTTAAACTCACAATAATACTTTTGCACAATAGTACAATTTATGACACTATTCCCTTAAATAGTTCTTATATTATAAATTTGGAACAGTGTATTTTGCTTCTTAAAAAATAAGCTGAGTCCTTAACTCATGACCGGCAGGATTTGAAGTCGAGATACTCATTTTAATATGGCACTACAGCATGAGTTTTAATTGACTGGGATAAACAAACCCACATTCTACTCTCAAAACCTCAACCTTGAATTCAATGCTGCTAATTTTGTTTTTAAAAAATTCCCTTCTTTGCCAAAGAGACTCTATACATTTATTTTCTAGATATGCCTCATAATAGATAATGATAATTACATTCACAAAAGGTGAAAAATATTTTCATTTTGCTGACTTTTGATTTAAAGAAAAATATTTAATAAAAATTATGCTGGAGCTTAGTGTTGTTTCCTTGCTGCTGTCCTTCCTTAAATTATTTCTCATTTGTACAACTTTCTTTAAATAAAAGTAAAAAAATGCAATCTGCTTAACCATTTTTTTTTCATCTTTAAATGCCAAGCTAATTATTAATAGTACTACATTTTTATATATGAATCTTTATTATAGATTTCGATTCGTTTTCATAAAGTGACTGTAAAACCTTAGATTTTAAAAATTTTCATGTTTATAATCATTAATAATTTGAAGAAAGGTTTGTAAAATATGCATTGTGTATTTTTAGACTCTGATTCGAGAGCATATGCTTTTTAGTCAAAATTATATGGAAGATATCAGAATGTGGGGAAAAGAAAATTATGCCAAAGATAATACTCATATTGTACAATTGCCTTATGTACCAGTAAGTATGTTTTTCAATAAATATGACTTTAAAAATTATTCTTCATTCAAAAAAGATATTATTTGAATTGATTTTATTTATGTTTATTTAGTGGGATTTAATTCTTTAGCAATGTGGAATTAATAACATGGAAGAATAAGCAATTAAATGCAAGAAACTAAAATTAATCATAGGGATAATCTTTAAAATGATATGACTGTTATAACAAATATGTATGTAAAAATAATAAATAATTTATTCAATATAGCAAATTCTATTTTTTATTGAAATAAGACATATAAAAATAATTTTTTCTTTATTTTTATCTTTGTAAATGGTGTTTCCAGAAATAAATTACAAAAAAAAAATTAGCATTAACATTTAAATTGTCAGTTATTTAATTTTTACTGCTTAAAAAAGCTGTTTCATTTGAATATTCTTGTTTCTCATTTTTGTGTACAATTTCAATAAATGCAAGCATTTTAATATATAGTTCCAGGCCTTTGTATAATTTATTGTGGAGATTTTGCTGATTATTAAAATTATAAAAATTGTTTAGAGAAAACAATTTGTGATGCATTTGAAAATAACATATCATTTTGAACTTTTGATTACTCCAGATTTTCATGAAATTTACTCATAAAAATATTCTTTTGCTTTAGTTACAAATTAAATAATATCAATTTCTAATAGCTATTTAAGGTATCTTTACAAGCAAACAGTTTTTAAAAAGATAGGATGCAGATTAATTATTACTTCTGTTGAATATGCAAAATTAAATGTTCATTAAAATATGTTAATTCCTGAAAATATTAATTAATGAAAGTTTAGTAAAGGAACATATTTTTAGTTTAAAATAAGTCCAAACATTTATTTGAACAAATCTATTTATTTGTGTGGTTGTTTTTAGCTTCCAGGATCAAATTCAAATAATAACTCTGGTAAAATGGAGAAGTGTGAAGCATTGCTGAAAAGAGTGCAATCTATGAGACTGAAACAACGTTCTGAAAAGGTATAATTTGTATGTATTTTGTACTTAAAATTAATTAGTTTTGATAAGTGACAAGATTTGACTTTTTAAATGTGGGTATGCTTGAGAAAAAAAACCCTAAAAATATTTTTGTTCATTATTTTTTGCAAGTCATAGTGTCGAAATTTTTTTTCCAGTTATTTGTATAGAGCAGGGGTCAGCAACCTTTTGAATCGGAAGAGCCAAAGGTTACCATTTACAAAATTTCAAAGTTTTTAAAGAGCTACAAATTTTTTTCTTGCCAACAATAAATAATACTTCCATAAATAAAGTTTTTTGATAAAAAAAAAACTAATATATTTATTCATAAGAAAAATATCTATTTATTTATATATAAGTAGTGTTTTTCACAACAAGTTAGATAATATATATATGACATTATTAGATAATTATTTATTATTTAAGTAAAAAATTAAAACAATTAAACATTTACTTACAACACTAACTTGTACTTCAATAACAAACAACTGAGCAAACAAATTCAATGGGAGCGATGGCTTTGCATGGTCATTCAAGTAGAAAATTTAAAATTTACTAAACATGGTAACTTGTACTTAAAAAAAACCAATAACATATATTTGAGCAAACAAATTCAATGGGAGCGTTGGCTTTGCATGGTTTTAGAAAGTTTGGATAAATTTGGCTCATAACTTGTTGTTTTAAGTTTCAAACATGACTCTAAATTTTCATTCGTTAGTTGGCTTCTTACTTTACTTTTAATTATATTCACACAAGAAAATGCTTGCTCACACGAATATGTTGATCCGAAGTAGTCAGAACTCCAAATGCCAACTTCTCCTCACTGTAGCAATCTGGAAGACTATTCCATACGTCGAATATAAGTGCCTCAACTCGCAGCATTTCTTTTAAAGCTATGCACTTTTGTTGCGTTACGTACATACACTTCTGGACCTCCAACTCTTCTAACTTGCTTTTCGACTCTGTGAATTTTTCACTCCACAAAGCTTTACTTTTTAAATCGATCAATTGCATTTCTAGAGATCCAATATCAATTCCAAATGGCTCAATGTGGATTTCGTTACTATTTGTGTTGAGAGAATTTATTATGAATGCTAGAGTGGTTTTGTTAGTTTTAAATTGCTCAAAATCTGTCAGCAAATTCATCTTTAATTTTATTTATAACTGAGCTGAAGTAATTCATGTCAACAGTTGCACTGGTTTTATCACGATATTGCTTTAGAAATTGAAAATGAAGTAATTTACCGCTCTGAATATCTTCTGCAAAAAGAATTAATTTTTCTTTGAAACAAATCAATTCTTCTACCAAAACATAGGCTGGGTTTCCCTTTCCTTGCCTGTTGGTGTGGTGTGGTAGTTAGGAGAGGGGGTGCCAGCTCAGGTGTTGTCCACGTCCCTTGACCATGGTTCAAAATTATGCGAACCGTCACCAAAAGCCCTCGTGTTGCTAATCAGTGTGACATTAATATTATCTCATCTCATCCCTTTCCTTGCAGTTTTAGATTCAGCTCATTTAATTTTACTGTGATATCCACCATAAAGTAAAATTTTTACAACCATTTGTCGTTCTCTAATTAAGGGTGATTAATGTCTCTTTCATCGAGGAATGTATTTATTTCATTCGAGCACAAAGCAAAACGTTTCAACACCTTACCTTTAGAAAGCCATTGCACTTTATTGTGAAGAAAGAGGTCGAAATACTGAGTCTCCATTTCACTTAAGAATTCTTTAAACTGACGATGGTAGAGTGCTTTTGACAAGATGCTGTTAACAATCTTGATTACCAAATTCATGACCTCAACTATTTCGGCCGGAAATATTTGTGCACAAAGTGCTTGGTGTATTATGTAGTGAAACATAAGAATTTCGTGGTTTATTTTGCTCTGAAGAATCGTTGTTGCCCCTTTATTTTTTCCTGTCATACTTCTGGCTCCATCAGTTGGTATGAAACGATTTTATTTAAATCTATTTTGTTGTCTTCAAGGCAGAGGCGGATTAAGGTAGTTGGAGGCCCTTGGCGGTAAAGGTTTGGGGCCCACGGGCTTAAGAGTCGAAAAACTAAAATAGTGAAAAGAGTTGCTTACTTTAAATTCTCAAAATAAAATGTAGTGTTATAATAAAACTCATCGGCTAAAGAAAATTCTTAACTGTATATAAAAAAATATTAAAAACCTTACTTAAGAGCTTACAGTTTGATTTCTCTTTGGCAATTTCATCAATTATTTTTACCATATCTATTTTGACCAAAACATTTTATTCTGTATATAATATGGCCATGTTGTTCAATTTGTCCTTTCTCCCATAGTACTTCTTAAATTATTTGTAACACGTTTTAAAACTAAAAAAAGATCATTCACCAGATGCATTCGATATCGGTATTGTTAAAAATAATTTTCAAAAGTTTCTCTACCTTAGGATTTCTCTTGCATGTCAATAAATTTCTAGTGGGGGTTACCTTATATCTTTGTTTTCTTTTCATTTTTTGTTCCAAGGTGGCGTGGTTGGTTTGTCGCTGGCCACTGCACTCATCAAGCTTGAGGCCCCTACCAGCACTGGGGGCCCCTGGCGGCCGCCAGGTCCGACACCTGCTTAATCCGCCACTGCTTCAAGGCCTTTTTGCGAAACATTTGCTATATCTTCCACCCTAGTTTGTTCCGAGAGCGGTAGCAAACCTATAAGTTCTTCTTTTGGTCCTTGGGAAGACATATACCTCACAAAAAGGGCAACCTGTCTTTTATATAGCAAGACTCATCTATAGCAAGTGATAAGGCAGAAGAAAGTTGAATATCTTCCATCTGCAAATACTATGCTACATTTAAAGCTATTTTAGCTGTTCTATCTTGTACTGTTTTAGCAAATAGTGGCAAATCTTTGATTTTTTTTCAAGATTTCTGGTTTGTTTTTGAAATTACAAAATAGTTCTTCAGATGCACGTATGAAGCAATCTTTGACATACTCACCATCTGTAAATGGTTTGCCTTTTTTTTGCAATTTTTAGTGGTACAGCGAAGCTTGCCAGATTAACATTACTTGTAGATTGCGTCCAGTTACTTAACATGGAACTTGATTACTGTTTTTACTTTTGGAGCTCGTCGACAACTTTTTTTCGTTCATCACCAGCTGGACATTTACTAGCAAACTGAGTATGTTTTGTAGTGAATTGTCTCTCTAAAGTTGATTTCTTATTGTGTGTGAGTTTTTCGTGGCAAATGAGACAAGTCGCAAGGCCATCTGAGTTGCATATGAAAGCGAACGACTCCGTCCAATCCCGATTGAATTCTCGTTGCTCTTCTTCGGTTCTCTTTTTTTTTCTTTTTTTTTTGTAGATGCCATGCTTTTGGTGAAGCTGTAATAAAGAATTTTTAAAACTATTATTTAGTTATTCAAAACAGCAGATCACAAGCTTTGCAATTAATTGCTATGTCAACGTATACCTACGTAAATACATACAAGAAGCTGGGCATAATGAAATATAATTTATCAAAAAACATTTTACAATGATATTTTCCAGTTAAAAATACTTACCAAAAAAGATAAATAATTCTCTAATAATTTGATTATTAAAATAAATAATTTAGACACCAAAAACTGTTTGTCTCACTCTCTAATGTACTAATTGACTATTAAGTACATAGTTTCATTTCATCTGTGGTCGCCTCCCATGTGCGGTGATCGCTGACTGGCATGAACGAACTTGTCAGAACGTGTTTATCACAGCACAGTCGGCACATTTTAGTTTTCTTTTATTTTATATTTTGGCAAATATTAGATACTTAGTTTACAAGTAAAGGGTGTTATGCCCAGCTATGCCGAAATCAATGAAAATTACTAAACATATAAACAATCTAAAACTGCAAATACCTATTTTGATCCTCAGAGTTCGAAAATAAGTTTATTAAATAACAATCTATAGGTACTTACACTTATATTTATTATTTTAACTCTAATTTTTAAATAATAAAAGTTATAAAATAGATGAATAATAAAATAGATAATTATGTATAACATGTATTTTAAAACTATATAACACTTATTATGTTACCCATCTTCACTTCAGATTTTTTTATTATATATGTACATACATACCTTTGAAAAGATAATTCACTTCTAATTCTTTTACTTGAAACAACAAACTATACATCACAGCCAAAGCACTGGTGAAGAGGCCAAATTGTCGTGCGTCGAAAGTGAATTAAAACCTACTTATATAGAAACATCCAATGACCGCATCATTCGAGAGCTTCCAATGGACTGATGGCAGTGACGACACGTGTCATGGGGGAGAGTTGCGGTGAAAAGCGTGTGCAAATGACTGAGAGATAGAAACGGTGTCTAATCCAAGTTAATTGATTCAGAACGATTTTTAAATGGTTTGTTTTTGATAAAATAAATTATTTTTGCATATGGAACTAAAGAGCTGCAGCTTCACATCCAAAGAGCCGCAGGTTGCCAACCCCTGGTATAGAGTTTAATTAATGCTTATGTTTTTTTTGCACATGTACAATTTTTGACAATAAAGTTCGGTGAATGAAGTCAGAACAGCTAATCTGGCAACACTGGAGAAACAAAATGCTGCACATGCATAGCGGCAGGTGTTGACTATCTGCCCCCACCTTTGTCCAGTGGAGCGTCATTTATGTTCTGTGTGAGACTTGTTTTATAAAGTTCTTGTTTAGTGCATTAGTTTTTAATTGAGAACAGGAAAATGAATGAACAAAATATCAGAAGCAGGCATATTTGAGGGCTTTATAGAATTTTGTTGAAGCGGCGGATGCGACACCAAATTCCTTGAACTGAGGTATAAGCCTGATGCCTCAGGTATGACTCTGAAATGAAATGGCGTTCTCCTGCATCATCTCCTTGGAAAAAGGTAAGAGCAGAAAATAGTGCATCAAAACGATGCTCATCACATTTTTTGATAGTCAAGGCGTTACCCACAAGAAATTTCTATCTGAGGGAACAACAATGAATGCTGCAAGGTACATTAAAATTTTGGCCTGTTTCATGAAACATCTACACAGGGTACGACCTCAGTACATACAACAAGGTTCATGAGTTTTTGTTCGCGATAACGCTTGCCCTCACATGGCCAATATCATGAAACAATTCCTGACAAAAACAGGGGTGGTGCAATATGAGCATCCATCATCTTGCCAAATATCAATTCCTCCAGATTTCTTCCTATTCCCACAACTCAAACTCGCTTTGAAAAGAAAGAAATTTGACAATATTCCTGACATCCAATGAAATGTAACAAGACTTTTAACTCTATCCCAAAAGAAGACTTTTTCCAAAGTTTCCAAGACATGTATACCAGATCTCAGGGGTGCATAGTTATGGGAGGTTACTATTTCGAAGGACAGTAAGGTAACTTTCATTAATACTTCATCTACATTAATGTTACAAAACTATTTACTGAACTTTATTATCAAAGGTTGTATTTGTAACAGGTGCAAGTTGTCAAGTGGTAAGGCTAACAATGACCCCTTATATATATTTTTTTAATTTGTATTTCTAGATCTTAATAAAATGTTATTAATAATTCTGGAAATCATTTAAGAAGGATAATGTAAAAGCATTTAATAATTTAAGTAATATTTTATGCTCTTATATTTTTGTTTATGATTTTTTTTTCATAAGACATTCTTTATTAAAAACTTTTACTTTATTATAAAAAATATTAAAATTTTCTCCTTTTTTTCACATGTATGAGAAAATTGTTTACTTTTAGCTTGCTTTTGATGAAGAACATTTGCAAGAGTGCCTCTCAGTTCAAGATTTGATTGAAGATGGAGATGATGAAGCAATTTTAGTAAGTTGTTTTGAACAAAATAAGCTTAATTTTTACTACATTACTATCTTTCATTTATGCATTTATATAATTGTTTAGTTGAATTTCTAGGAACTAACTATGTCAATTATTAAGTTTTTGGTACTATTTTTTAAAAGAATTTTCAATGATAATTTTTTTAGCTTATGGTGTAAAAATGATGGTAATATCAAATCTTTTAAGCATATATTTGTCAATTTTAATTTTTTTTATATTGTTTTGATATTTTCTAAAAGAAAGTAGAAACATTTTTCATTTCTATTTATTTGTTATAATACTATTTTTTTATTCTTTCAAGTAATTGTATTTTTTTTAATATGAACTATTTAAAACATTTTAAAAATTTGCCATTATATTTTTAATAATAATTTGATCTAAGGAATATCTAATGGAAGAAAATATTCAGTTTTTACTTATTCTATTTCTGGGGTTTATGTATTTATATCCAATTGTAATTAACTGTAAAAACATGTAATTTTGTGTTTTTGTGATTCTAGGCTTTACAAGAGCTTGGATATACATCTGCAGCTGAACTGCAAGCTGGTATGAAAAAGTTGAACTGCAACATAAGAAAATTGAAAAACTTAATTGCTGCTCAGCAAGATGAACCACAGGTTTGAGTTAAAATATCTTTGGATAATACTTCTAAATTTTTTAATTCTTTCAGTATAGTAAGAAGGAAGAAATAACCCTGAATATAATAAATAAGTTTTTTGTATAAAGCATATCTTATAATATATTTTGACAAACATACACATATACAGTAAATGTATTAGATCTAATTGTAGACAGAGATATTCTTTAGGGTTGTAAGAAATCCAGTTTTAAATAACTTTTTTAAAACTCATAAGTATATAGATGCTTAATTTACAAATAAATTAAATGATTAATTATGCTGTGTAAATTGCTATTAGCAGTCATTTTAATATATAACATTATTTCAGTTATTCCAATAATTTCTGTGCACTATGTTTATGTGTGTGCTTTGGATATAATAGATTAGGTATTTTTTGTGGTTATGCCAATTAAATCTTTTATTTTATTACTTTATTGTACTTTTGAATGGGCATTTCTTACATTTAATATAAGTTTAGCAATATGAGAATATATTAATAAAAAGATTATAAAATAGTTAAGAGTAAATAAATGCCTTAAAGTCTTTTATATATTAAAAACAGAAACATATATTGAAAACAGTTTATTTATTTAATCTAAAAATTTATATTATATTATAATACTATTAAATCGTTTTTATATTTGAATTGATACAAATCTTATTTCCAATGCATTTTTAAAAACTGCATTATTTTTTTCTCTCATTGCATAGGAATCACCTTTTGCAAATTGGTGTGAAGAATTAAATCTCAGCAATTTTACTGATGCTGATTCTTGGTTAAATGCTGTTAAATTAAAAAGAAAGGTAATTTTTTTAATATTGTCTGTTGTGCACTATTTTTATATAGTTAAAGTTAAAGAGTTTTTGGAAAAAAATGTATGTAATAAGTCTTAAATATAATTATAATTAAGTCTTATATATGATATATTCTAGGAAGTATTTGATGCTCGTCAGAAACTATCATCTGATAGATTGAAGAGTACTAATCTAGGAGGATTTAGTTTTACTACTGCTAATGATTTATTTGGAGGTTTGTTTGCTTGATATTTTGGCTATAATAGAACAAATATATATATATATATATATTATTTGTGGTAATAATTATCTGTAAAAGATATTGTCAAGAATATCTGTAAAATCGCATATTATGACGTAGGTGTGTTTGCTGATCCAGTTGAAATGAAGTCTTTTCAAGAACATGTAAGCAATCAAAAAAATTTCTTAATATTTAATTATTCAGAGTCATATAGAGCTATTTTTACTTAATGATTACAAATGTAACTCAAATTTGGAATAATTTTTCAGATATATAAAATGCTCTAAATTCAGTATTAACTTCTAAAGTAGTATAATTATGTCTGATTGTGTTATATGTACCCATTAATCATAACGTATTCTTAAATTCTAAAAATGTCTCTTCATTTGCAGTTTTTAATACATAAGATTATTACTAATTTACTAAAATAATTGTAAGGGATAGTTTGAAAAAAAAAATATTAGAAAATATTTTATAAGAAAAATTTTTTTATGTAGAATATAAATTGCAAGTATATTAACATGTTACTTTCTAAAAAAAGTGAAGACAAAATATGAAATTAATATTTTGGCATTTTCTTTATTCAAAAGAATGCACCATATATATATTTTTTTCTACAATATCAAGAACACCATTAAAAGAAATATTTTCTTTGCTAAAGTTTTGAATTTATGAGTTGCATGATATGAAATGGGTTTTCATATAAAATGTATAGGAAGCTCCATACATTAACTTTTCTTCTGTCTTTCTTGTTAGACAATGGAACTTGAAGAAAAGAAAGAACAGATTAAAATTCTTGATGAAGTATTAGCAGAATATGAAAGAGAATTTTCAAAGTGAGAATTTAATACTTATTGTTAGATTTTATAATGATTGTACAATTTAAAATTTTTAAAACAATATATTCTTTTTCCTCATTTTAAGAATTTTTCTCATATTTATATATTATGAATAATTTTGTTAAGCCTTATAGGAAATCCATAATTTATCTTCATAAATATTATATTGAAAGACAGTTGAATTGAATTTTTTAATTAAATATATTCTCTTATATACTTGTTAATTTCTCTTACTTTTTTTATAGGTCTCAAATTAACTTTTCATTTAATTTAGCTGAGTATTATCAATTACAAATAGGTGTGGAAAGAACAAGGTAAGCATAACATTGTTTTCATAGATTGACACTATCAAGTAGAGCTGAACTTTTTAAAAAAATTATTTAAGGTTGTACTAATTTTTGAAAAGAAATAAATATTCTGCATAACAACATGTTATGTGATTGCTTATGTATAATCTGAAGGAACTACTTTAGCTGAATAAGCAATGATTAACAATTAATTTATGATTAACAATGTTCAAATCCTTATTCCACTAAAAATACTATTTGCAGAAAATAGAAACTAACTACTGCACATTAAATAGAGTTGTGCCTCATATGCATTTGCTATAAAGTGAACATTGCAAGAGTGATCAATTGGGATATCAATTCAGATGTTCTTGTCACTTGGCAATGGTTTAAAATATGAGTATCCAAGCCCTTGTTTTGACATTGTGCAATATTAATTCAAAACACAACTGTTAAAGCTTCCAAAAGAAAATCTAAACTAATTTTCTTAGCTTTCAAAAATATTATAAGGACACCAAATCACTTTTCCCACACTTCTAAATCGAAGCAGTTTTAATTAAAACTCGTGCTACGGTGGCTAGCAATTTGAAATAAAAGAGATAAATCTTTTCGAAGATCACTGATAAAAAAGAACTTTATTCTTACATTTATTCTAAACATAAACAATTGAACAGAATGTGTTACCATTTGTAAAAAAACTAAATAGTAATTGGAAAATAGTAATACAATTTTATTACTAACATTGCCATCTGAAATTTAAAGTTTGTAATATGCAATTAAAAATAAATAATATATTTTCAACAACAACGAACATTTTATTAAAGTATTAAATACAAATAGGCAGAAAAAGAGAGAATGCAATAAAATATTTAGGATGAATAAATTCATTACATTTTGATGTTTTATAAATCTTTTTTATTTATTTTTTTAATTTTTATGTTAATAAAAAAAGAGTTGTTTTAAATAATCCTGCTATAAATATTTTAATATACTAACTTTATATATAAAAATTTTTGGATTTGATTATTTTCATTTTTTAACTTTCCCCTATTATTTATGTGCTTTTCATATATTATGGTTGTAGATTCTATAAAACAAAAATTTATTAAAAGCTTGTTCTTTTATTTCAGAGTACCAGAAGTTATTTTCCAGCCCACTATGGTTGGTATTGAGCAAGCTGGATTAGCTGAAACTATTGAAATGGTTCTCGCTAGGTATTCTTTGAGTGATCAACAAAAACTTGCTGAGGTATAGGTTTATATGGAATTCCTTTATATATATAAACTTATATTTTATTAAGTAAAGAATAAAATCAAAAATAGATTCATGGCAGTTTTGGGTCAGCATTCCTACACCAAATCTAGGACTTTTTATGTTATGGTTGTTTGGTATTTTTTAAATTCTTATCAAAATTTCATACATTAGTATTGAACAATGTCTTGCCAAATAAAATTTTAAAGTTCTTATTCAGTCTTTTTTGTTGTTATTTTTCATCATAAATAATTAAGTATATTCATTTTTTTTTGTTTAATTTATCATACAAATAAGAAGTCACCTATGACTTAAAAAAATTGTTATTGTTACAAATTATGTTTAACACATCGTTCTTAATTGTTATGATTCATATAATTGATTTCACTTTTATAATATTTTCAGAATGTATTCATCACTGGTGGTTGTGCTAAACTGCCATTCATCAAAGAAAGAATAGAAACAGAATTGCTGGCAATGCGACCATTTCAATCTAAATTCAGTGTGCAATTGGCAGGTTTGTATCCAGAATGCTATTATTTCCCCCTTTCTTTAAATTTCAATTTTTTATTACTGTAGTAAATTGTTTTTTAAAATTTATATACTAAAGTTTGTATATAACTATATTATTTTTATTTGCTTGATGTTTTCAGCATAGTTAAATTTGTACATTTTATCGTAGAAAACCAATTTTATTTTGCTTTCGCTTTATACTTGGAATGAAGTTTTGTTTTCTTTTTGTCCCTTTAGTTAAAATTTAAAAATCAGCAAAAATATTTTAATGAGTTTTATTTAGAAGAACATATATTTTATAAAGTAAAAGTAAACTTTTAAAAATATATATGTCTTATCAATTTGTTTTCTATTTGAGTGATTTTGAAAATATTTTCCTGCTTTTTCTCCATTGATTATTGATTTCAATATAACCGTTATTATTTTAATCCATCAAATCTATTTTTAGTCCCTTAACTTGTCATTTGTTTTAAATGTAATTTTATAACATTTTAAATTTGTGAGCATGCATCAATACTATGTATAGTACAAATAATGTGCCATAAAATCTGGCGTATAATGTGCACTTTTACCACAAAAATAAGATTGAAATTAACAGGTGCACATTATATGCCAGGTATAAAAATGAGAGCTTTAAACATAAAATAGAGGAGCATAGAAAAAAATTAGACTTCTACATGTTTCAAAATACTGTTTATTTAAAAGAAAATACATTCTTTATGAAGTTAAGGGATTGTAGTTCTAGAAATGTTCTATATTTTTCTAAAACTTGGAAAAATACTTCGAATAAATGACTTCAAAACATAAGATTGTGCACAAGGATTTCAGGTTTCTTCATAAAAAAGTGGATGCACATTATATGGCAAATATACCCTAAAAACTAAAAATTGAAGCTTGAAAGTACAGGGGCACATTATATGTCTGATTTTATGGTACTTTATTTAATAAAAATTAGTACAAAGTATATATTTTATCCATCAATTTCTTGATTTTTTAATATACCTTAAGCTTTCTATTAAAATATTCTGTTATATTATTTTTGTTTGCAGAAGATCCATTGCTTGATGCTTGGAAAGGAGCCAGAAAATGGGCCCTGCATGATGATAATCTAAAGAAATTTTCAGTAACTCGCCAAGAATATGAAGAGAAAGGAGGTGATTATCTTAAAGACCACATGTGTTCAAATCATTATGTTGCTCTTCCAGCCCCTGTTCGTAAAACACTAGTTCAAACTTCTCCTCCTGCTGGAGCAAAACAAGAACAAAAAGTTACTTAACACTATTATGTTCTTTATATATGTAAATATGTAATATTTTATTAAAGATGTTTTTATTTTTGATTACTGTGTAATCTAGTTAGTTTGTATCTAGCATTGCATATTTGAAATTACACTGTAAACATTAAGAAGAAATGAAAAATAGTAATTAGTATACTGAGACAGTTTTTCAGAAGCTCTAAAAAATTATTTTTTATTTTTATTTTGTTATAATTTTAGAAAAAATTTTGATTTTTGAGGAATTTTAAAAAAACATTACTGCAAATTATAATCATTGCATTATTTATTAAATTGAGATAATCTACATCTAATTTAAAAAATTGCAAAATAGTTCTCTATAAATGTGAAAGGCCCAGGGAGGGAGGCACTGCATGCACCCTGACTTGTCACTCAGCTCATTTTGAAGGGAGGCGAGCGGTGATCCTCAGATTCAGCTGAGAAGGAGAAGGGAAATGATGTGAAAGAATACTCAAGATAAACTTTAGCCACTTGGCAATGATGCACATTTAAATATTTAACTTAGAATAGTATTTGTGTAATTGAGTTGTCACTTTTTTTTTTTTTTGTTAAATGTTAGAATAAACAGTTTTGTTTGTTAGCTCTTAGTCTTTACTGGCTAACAAAATAAACCCATTATCCATAATCATAAAATAAATACTTTCAATTTATTGATGTGCTTGTGTTAGTTTTAGCAGAAAAATTAATGGGATGTAATTCATGGCTCAAAAAGCTTTTTATCTGCTAAATAATTAAATATTTTAGTAATGTTTTTGTAGATTTTATGCAATAATAAATGCATGGATAAAATTGTATTTTCATTTACAACTTTCATTTTTTTTAAAAAAAATTAAATTTTTTTGAACTTAATCAAAAAGCTACTGTAACTTAATAAAATTTAGTTAATGCCCAAAAACTCTACAAAAAAGGTAAGAATGATAAAGAAAACTGTTATATTCACAGATAAGTGTATCCAAATAAAATAATGAAAACAGGAAAAAATCATTATATTTATCATTTAGAAATTTGAAGAAATTGCTGATGAATAGAGCAGGTAGCTATATACAATCAAAAAGAAGAAAAAAATAGATAAATGGCACACTATATATAGAAATTATGCCTTACCCTTGGATTTTTTAAAAGATATATCTTGATTTAAAATTTATTATTATTAATTATTCATATTGCCATATGTCCAGATAAGAAGCACCTTTTTTTAGATTTACCAATTTATTTTAAAATATTCAAAGGAGCTTTTATAACAAACTCTTGAAATACCAATGCAATAATACTCAAGAGTCTCCTACATAAGAGTGGTCATTTTTTTTCCAAATCCTTTTCTCTCACACTCCTCTTCCCTCGTTCACTCACTGGAGTTGAGTGGAAGTGAGCTGCATGACACATATTTTAAAACTCTTGGGAATGTACTAGGTCTGCAAAGGTGGAAATACCAATCCACAGCCCCATTAGAGAAAAAAAAAATATTTTAAAACAATCAAAAATATGAACATTTTGTCAATGAGATATTTCTTTTTTAATTTTTATAATTAAATGATATTATATTGTGTTATGAATAAAATTTTGATATCAAGATATCGTTTTTAAAGAAGAAAAGAAACTATTCTCTGTTCTAAAATTGCACTATTTTTTTTTTAAATGTAAACGATGTAGTAGGAAATTTTTGTAAAAAATTAGAATCACTGTCATAATGCAAAAATAATTAAGTCTTTGTGTTCAAAAACCTAAGAAAAAGTCTTCTTTCATCGCAATATAAGGAAATAAGTTTGTTAAATTCAATTTATATCAAAGTAGAATGAAATGATTATTATTCTGATCTGTGTTGACCTGGTCATAAATAATTTGTGTTTCTGGGATTAACTGGAGAATATAAAGTATTAATTTCTCTTTGAATTATATTTGTTTTATATCTTTATAATTATTGTTGGTGCATTATTAAATTAAGTAATTATACAATATTCACTCATACACTGGTCAACAAGATTTGGTAGGGCCAAGCTTCTCACAACCTGAACACCACTCCCCAGAATTGAAAGTGAATGCAATGGTTCAAAGCTCGCAGTCGTTGGGCTATGGACAAGTGGAAAAATGTTTTTTGGACTGATGAATCTCTCTTTATTATTTGGCAGTCAGATGGACGCGTCTGGGTTTGGTGGATGCCTTGTGAGCGCTTCTCAAGTAACTGTAAAGTTTGGTGGTGACAGCATCATGGTGTAGTCTGAGTCTCTTAATTATTGTAGCTGACACATGAGCTCTGAGATGTATGTGGACAATGCTAATCTCCCTACTCCATGGCAATATTTCGGGAAAACCGTTCCTCTTCCTGCAGGATAACTGCTTTATTTACATATCGAGACAAGTTCAGCTACGGTTTGACGAAATGGGTGTTCAAAAACTGGATTGGCCTTCTCAGAACCCCTATCTAAATCCCATAGAACACCTTTAGAATGAATTCGAACGCAAATTACGTAGCCAGCGTATATACATAACCGGTCATCATCATTGCCGGTTTTCAATTCAGCTGTGATGAACGCTGGAAGTCTATTTCTGTTGTTGCTTATGCCACCTGCTCGACAGTAACATCAGATCAAGGTCTACGAAATTCATCGCGACGAAGGGCTATATTCTTACGCCTGTCGTTAGCCGCAACTTTGAGCACCATGCAGGTGGCCACCTTTTAAAAACTGGTGGAGTCTACCCAGATGAGTGTAGGCTGTCATCGACGCAAAAGGGGGGGGGGACCAACATCATATTTTTTTATATGTAGTATATCCCATGAAATTTTTTTTTTTTGTAAAAGGTTAGATCATATCCCTTTACAGAGGACCGTAATTTTAGTTAAAACAGCATTCCAGATCAACGCCATCTGGCGGGCTTATAAAACGCCGACACAACTTATTTTCCGGCCCACTAACACTTAACAACGAAGCAGCGCTTTTGCGCATCCGTGCCCGCTCGCCCATAACTGGGCGTTAAGTTGCAGTCCCATCGCGTGATGAGTTTTTTTTTTTTTTTTTTTTAATCTCAACGTCTTTCTAGAGGGTATAGTCTAACTTTTCTATTTTTTAATATCTGCATGTTCTAATTTCTATTCTGTAAATATTCCCCCTGTAAATTCTTCCCTAAAACTCATAATAAATTATTTCGTTTCCAAAAAGTCTTTTTCTTTAAATTGTGTTGTCAATTTCTTCAAACTTAACCCATAGACCGTAAAAAAAAAACCTGGACACCCCGCCATCAAATAATCACGCTCTCTGAAGAATCTAACTTTTTGGAAAATTTCGGTTAGATTCCCCCATATATGCACTGAATGATCAAATTATTATGTGATCACCTTTTCAATACAATATTCGACCAACTTTTGCTTTTTATACTGCATGGATTCTTCTTGGCATGAACTCTATGGGGTGTTAGTAGGTGGTGTGAGGAATTTTAGATCATATACGATAAACTGTACTTTTCATTCTCTACAGATTGGATGGTGCTGTATCCAACTGCCAGACTCCCCGTTTGATCTTATCCCACAGACTCTCAATTGGATTGAGATATGGTGGCTGTGCAGGCCAGCTAAACAAGGCATTGTCCCCATCTAGGGACAATGCTAGTGGTTTAACAGGGAGCCTTGTGCATAGTATTAAGCGCAAAGCATGTGCCTCATTCGTCCGCATGATCTGTGATTTTCTCCTTTCTTCCGCTTTATGCCGCGTTCCAATTTTGGGAGTTACGAACCAAGCACAACAGTGTGCAAAACTTAAGGAACAATATAAACTTTAAGTAGATAGCCATGAAATTACAGAAAAGAGGTTATTGCGATCAGTACAACGAACACGCAATTTAGTAAAAAGGTGATACGTATGCAAATGTCATTAACAAAACGTCACAGGCGAACTGAGAGTTCGCAAAACGCATGCGGTCGACACGCACAGCTGAAGACTGCAATGAAAGGAAGAACGAGGCGCAATTAAAGACATTCTCTACAAGTGCAAGTGAGTTCTTTCGTGAAATATGGCTAGAAAAAATCACCTGAATGACTTCACCACGTGGAAGAATGATCGGAAAGCTGGAGGAGAGGCGTAGTTTGACTAGTGTAGCTGAAGAGTTTGTAATCAACCAAAATGTCGTTTCGCGCCATTTTCAAACCATAGGTACATCTGTTAGCACATAACTCCAGTGGATAATCGATATATCGTCCTGCCAGCTAATTGAGACCAATACCACTCAGCAAGAGCCATTGCTCAGCCACAGGGCGACAAGTGTCGCGGTTTACTGTAGACAGACGCCTTCACAAAGATGGCATATTCGCTCGCCATATTCGTGCTAAATTTATTGAGGTTCAGTCCTCACATTGGCATTATGTAGAAGTTTGTTCAACCAGGCTAGGTCACCAATAGGAATGCCTGCTCAGGTGTCGTCCTCGTCATTTGACTGTGTTTCAAAATCAGGAGATCTGACGCCGAAAACCCTCGTGTAACTTCAAAGTACAATATTAATAAGCAATCAATTGCTCTGATGAGGCAATTGAATTGCTGCAGTTGTGTGGAAATTATTAAACTAGAATGGACATTATAGAATAATGTTATTATGAATAGCATGTGATCAATATATTTCATTACAATGAAGATTAATATAATGAATATATGTAAGAGGGAAACTATAAGATATTTTGCTTATTTATAATAAGGTACACTTTGGAAAAGAGCGTAAAAACAATGAGAAAGTGAATTTTTTTTTTTCATTTTAATTTAGCAAAATTTTTAATGTCTCTCTCAATATTTTCTTTTCAATTAATGTGAGTACTCTACGTAATTATGAAGAAGTCAATGATGACATTAAAAAATAAATTAACAGACAAGGAACAATTCATTATTATTTTTATAAGAGCCGATTTTTATTAAATTTTGATATACAAATGAATACGATCTTATTTAGTTCAACTCATTAATTAATTCAGTTTAATACATTATTAATTGAAATTCACGTTTTAGTTTTCAAACGTGTGAGATTTCGACATTTAAAGTAAGGGACTACGTTTGAAACCGTGATTTTGCAAAGGCGTATAAATGAACGTTTTTGATATTTAGGGTCGCCTGAATTAGATCATAACTTAACTCAGTGGTGCGATAGCCCATGAGGGCTAAGGCCTACTGTGCCCAACTCAGTATACTCGACCTTGTATATTGCCCTCAGGTGCATGAGCAAATGTTCCATTCAGGGGGTCAGTCTGACGCTAAGCCCCCAGTGTTAAATTCCCAAGCAAGCTTTGTACTCATTTATCGACCCACTGAAGGATGAGTGAGTGAGTGAATATTAACGTCCCACTGTTCAGCTACACGAGGGCTTTTGGGGACGGTCCGCGTAATTTTGAACCATGGTCAAGTGACGCGGACGACACCTGAGCTGGCACCCCCTCTCCTAACTACCACACCACACCAACGGGAGGACGTTTGAGCTCTCGACAGATTTTATGTGCATCGCTCCCCTATATGGCGGATCTTCAGTGGTACTGGGATCGAACTCATGACATGCTACCCACGATCCGATGCCTAGACCACTTGGCTACCGCGGTCACGACCCACTGAAGGGATGAAAGGTGAGTCAACCTTGCCCAGCCCGGGGTTTGAACCTCGAACCAGTGGTGTGGAAGCGTGATACACTAACCACTCAGCCTCTGAGAAAATTAGATCATACATAAAGAAAATTTTGAGAATATTATTACAATACAAAATTATTTAAATGCAATTTTTTGGCAAAGAAGGAAGAAATAATGACATATTTTCAAAACATTTTCCGTTTATGGAAAATTTTTCTATAATAATATTTTGCCTGTATAGCTAAGATTTTTGGCAGAACCTGAACTATATATATTGACTTTTGAAAAATTCACGTAATTTTTTAAAGTTACTATTAACTGAAATCATTACCGGTGTTTTGTGTTAAAGTTCCCCTGCTCTGAAATATCAAAAATGAATATATAAATCTACTTTTAATATATATATTTCAGAAATCCTGATTCATGCTCTGTACAGAAAGAAGTCTCTGCTCTATACGTTTTTGCAAAATATAATTATTTTTGAAGCATATTTTTCATAAAAAGAGGTTTTGAAAATATGTTTTTTTTTTATCATTCTTTTCTCCAAAAAAAAAAAATTGTGTTTCAATATTTTTTTGGTGTAATAATATTCTTAAAACATTTTTATGTGCCTTTTCTAATTATTCAAGTGACACAAAATATATATATACATATAAATTTCATTTATGCTCAGTTGCAAAAATCACTGTTCCGAACGTAGTCAGATACCTGAATTCTGATCAATTCATATACGGTAGACTACAAAAGTGTTCGTACACTTTCCTATAAAATGTAATGTCTTCGACTAATAAAAATTAATATATCAAAATTATAATTTTTTTTATGATATCTCCAACTTGTTCTTAATAGAATAACATAATCAATTTTTAAAGCGTAGTACAACTATAATTTTAAAAATAATTTCAAAAAACTACAAAAAAAAAATTAGACCACAAAAGTCTTCGTACACTTAAAAAAATCTAAACATAGCTTTAAATATTGTATTCCTTTTTAGAGCGTTTTTCACGTAGTGTAAAAAAAAGCGCTATTAGGACGCAAATTTCGTCTTCGTTCCATATTTTGTCGTACCTTTTTCTCTCTAATATAATTATAATCTCGGGGTTTTGGCATTTGGTCGCATTTGTGCCCTAGATGAGCCAAATCATATTTAAATTTTTTAAAAAAAATTTATTTTTTTTTAAATTTTTTTTTTTAAGTACAGTACTATTTTCTGTTAGTGAAAAGTTTATTAGTTGCATTATTGTAAAATACAACATGTGAAAAACGCGCTAAAATTACTTGTTTAATTTATAAGATATGTGGAATTATATGTAATTCCACATATATGCATATGCAGTAACAAATCATTCTCAGAGAATTGAGCAATTCGTTCAAAAATTCTAGTTTATGTATTGGTTATTGGGGGGGGGGAGAGCAAATGGATTTGGTCAAGATTTAAAAGCTGTGCGTGCTCTTAATGATGTTATTTGAATGAAATTAAAACTCTTCAAAATGGATTCTTCCAAAGCAAAAATACTAAATCTCATTTTGTTAACTCAGATAATTGAAAATCTAATTCGCAAGAATAGCAAAACTCTCCCATATTTATGACGAATTGCAAAAACGGAGCTTGGACTGAAGCCTTACAAGTTGCGAAAATTTCAGCTCCTCAATGAAAGAAACAAACTCGTACGGCTCCAAAGGTGCCAAAAACTTTTGAGACGAGCCGCAAGTAAGCGATGGGAGAGATTCCTTTTCACTGATGAGAAGCTCTTTGCGGTTCAACAAGTTCATAACTCCCAAAATGATTAAATCTGGTATGTGGACGCTCCAAGCATTCGGCAATTGTTGAATATCGCCAATATCCAAAGTCGGTCATGGTCTGGGGCGGAGTTTGCGCAAGTGGTAAAACTCCTTTGATTTTTGTGGAAGAGGGCGAGAAAAAAGTGTACCAGAGGGACATTCTTGAAGCTGTTGTACTTACGTGGGCCCAAAAGCATTTCAGAAATGCAAAGTGGACATTTCAACAAGACTGCACCAGCTCACAAGGTCAAAAAGACACAAGAGTGGTGCAAGGCAAATTTTCCAGACATGATATCATGTGAAGAATATCTACCCTACTCACCGGATCTCAATCTCATGGATTACAGTGTATGGTCCATTTTTGAGTCCAGAGACTGCACTAAACCATACAAAACTTTAGACTCTCTGAAGCAATTGTTTCTGCGGGAATGGGATAGATTAAAGGTAAAAGACTTGAGGCTCATTGTTGAAAATTTCTGCAAGCGTTTGCACCTCTGCATTGCTGCAAACGGCGGTACTTTGAAACCAATTAAATTTATTTATTAGTACGAGTGTACTCTTATTATATATAATTTGTTATATTTTGTTAATTTCTTAATTTTTTATAAAAATGTGTAAAAAATTGTTTGTTTGGGTTTTTTCACAGCACCCTGCATTTGTTTTCGGTGATATATTGTATATATCCCATGTATGTGAAATTCAACACACTTATTATTAAAATATTTGAAGATATTTATTTACACAAATGCATAGATGCAATTCTTCGATTTTGATATATTTTACCTATAAATTGTTAGTTGATTTTGCTTTCATTCATGTACAATATTTAACATGCGAATGCTTTTAAAATCATGGGGAAAAAATGCATAAACATCTTTTGAACACATTGTGTATTACTTAAGTTGTAAAACTGAGCATGTGGAATTAGCTCTGAGGTGTGTGTATTTATTTTTTTTATAATTATTAAGATTAAGTTTTATGAAATACTGATCTTTCATTTGTTTTCTTTTATTTAATCATTATGCCAGTATACTGTTTAATTGTTCCACATTTTTGCAATTTCTTGTGGTAAGCAGTTTTAAATAAGCTTATTAACATTTCATAAAAGTTTCAGACTATTCGATGAATATTATATCATGCTATTCATGGAATGAAAACTTCAAACTGATATTTCTCCAATGTTGAATTTTTGATCATATACTATATCATTCAAAACCCTAAGACATTTTTAATAGTTGAAGTAGGGATGTGAATTTTTTTATAAACAGTATTTTTATGAACAGAATTTTGTGAAACTGTGCATGGGGAGAATTAGCTCTAAGGTATACGTAGTAATTTTTTTTTTTAAATCTCAAAATCAAAATTGTTGTTTCTTCGAGACTTTTTACGAAAAAATTAATATAAAATTAATGAGTAGTAGCATAAAAAACCCATGCACAGTTTTATGTAGTATGTTATATGGTACTTCGAAAAAAAAATTTTGAAAAAAAGTATACATAGTTAAAAAAGCCTTAAAAATTTAAAAAATCTTTAAAAAATTTTAATTTTACAAACATTTTGCAACAATTTTGAATTTTTTTATGTGGAATTATTATTTAATAATGACCTTTATTAAATACAATAAATACCAAATTAAAAAAATTCGAAGTTAAAAAAACTTGTAAAGATGGTACCCAGTCGCCTTAAAATATTTAAATAGGGCTCATGATTCTCAAAACCATCAACAATTACCAAATTACCTAATCCTAAAGCCGATTTACACCCCCACGCTAGAACATTTCCACCTCCATGTTTCTCTGTTCCAACTAGATTCATAGGATTAAGTTTCAGAAAATTTAACATTGACAAAAAATTGGTTGGGATGACAGAAAATTAAATATTTTTGGTTCCAACAAATGTATAATACAGGGGTCGGCAACCTATGGCACGCATGCCAGATGTGGAAGGCGGAGCAATTCTCAGTGGCACGCCACCACTCTCTACAAAATTATCAGATAAAGCTAAATCGCTCTGTCTCTCCTTTCAACGTCTAGTATATGGGTCGGCAACCTATGGCACGCGTGCCACATGTGGCACGCGATACAATTCTCAGTGGCACTCTGCACTGCTCTATAAATTCGTCAATATCTCAGTGGATGGAAGTTGATAAATTTGTAATGGACCTTATTTGACAAACATCTTCAGAATTATGGGCATTTACGGAATTACGAAACATCTGAAAGATAACTCTAAAGATAAATTTACAGCTATTTTGTAAATTATTGAATGTCATTCTTGGAGAGATTGAATTATTTGAGGAGAGAAAATTGCATGTGCTCTTCTTTCCGCGTTGGGTTCTACATATCAAAGTTAAAAAAATCTTTCGCCTTATGAAAAATATTTCGAGTCCGCAGAGAAATCGTTTAACAACTGAATGCTCAGAATCATGTCAAATGTAAAGTCACACATTATACCCCTGATTTTGCGATAAGAAAGTAGAGCGGTGCAAGCACTAGGTTCGCATTAAAATGTATTATTTAACTATATTGCAGGAAAATACTTACATTTTATGTGTGTGTTGTCTATTTCTTATTTTAATAAATATGTTTAAAGATACATAAAATATGCACAGTTTTAATTTTTTTTATTTTTGTTGAAGAAATAGTTATATTTTATGATTTGTATTTTTTTTTATGTCAGAAATGTCTTTAAATGATGCTAAATTAATATGTAATAAAACTGTAAAATCATATTATTGACCTCTATTCTGAAAGTATTATCACGGGAATGTGTGTGGCACGCTGAATCGTATTGGTAGATTGGTTTGGCACGCCACAACTAAGAGGTTGCCGACCCCTGGTATAATAGTTTGTTAAAGAAAAAATGAGGAATTAATCCAAGAATTTATGTGAACAAGAACATCTCCACCACCACTCCTATGATAAAAATTACAATTCCGATATAATAATTTTTATTGGTCGAAAACATCAAATTTTATAGGAAATCGCAAGTGTACGAACACTTTTGTGGTCCACTGCATATATATTTCGCTCCATATGCCTCCCAAAGAATTAATTTACAGTAAAAAATCCTTCATTTATCTAGGCTCTTTTGTATTATTCTTACGTTTTAAAGGATGAATTATTTATTATTAAATAACTCATTTCACTTCTTTTGAATTTTGTTTCAGAATTTATGTATTTTTCTTCGGTTTCAAAACATTCTGGAAACAATTCGAAAGTTATCTATCTAGGTTGCACTTTTTCAACGAATACGGCTATAAAAAGTAAAAACATTTTAGTAGAATTTTTTGCAGATGAAATAAGATACGCCACGTTCAAGTGGAGGGGAAATAATATTTTATTTCTTATTTCCAGTTTATCTACTTTGAATTCAAAACCCAAGTTTCCCTCCTACACATTCTAAACGTGACTGTAGTTACATTACTCTATTTTTCTGACATTTTGGAAACAATATGTCAAAGACGCCATAGCAACAATACAGCAGAGAAGAGGAAAATGGTCGAAAAAATATCATTATTTCTTTGTTTGTGATAAAAGAATTTGGCTTTCATGTGTGTCACACCTGTATACGGAAGACAAAATAACGCAAACCCATCAGAATTAAGAACAAGTGCAAAGATAAATCCACAATTCTTTTGTCTTATTCTTTCATTATTTGGAGCACATATGGCAGCATACCAATGTATTTATGAAGTGTGCAAACGATAATTTTTGGATATCTGAAATTATGCGTTATAAAAAGAATGAAAAGAATTGTTATATATATATATATATATATATATATATATATATATATATATATATATATATATATTATATGAATAAAATAATTTTGAAACACGCGAATGATCTAGAAGTCTAATTAATCCAGCATAGAAAATTAATTTATTGTTTCAATTGGTAATTACGTTTTTCAGAAATGGAATAGATTTACCGATTATTGCCATGTATAAACCGAGAATTTTTAGTACTTTTTTAAAGTGAATGTCATCTTACTAATCTGCTAATTTCGGATTAAACGTAATTTAGGAAAAAATTTTTAACATTTTGTGTCAGATATATGCACGCATTTTGATCTGTTAACTATTTGAATTTTTGTAATAGAATTTTTAAATCTAAAAACAGAAAAATGTCACATAAATCCTTCAAAATCATCATCTGAGTTTCTAAGTTATAAATTTGTAAAATTCACCCTCTTTCTATGGAGAATGTTTGAATGTATATGATCATCATGATGCAAGTTTTCTTCCAGGGCATGAAACATAGATCGACGATCACTTGTCGTATGGGAATTTCTCATTCCGTTCATTTTCCAAGCAAACAAGCAAAAATAGAACAGAA
>BMAO01001283.1:0-31580 GCA_019973975.1 Trichonephila clavata
CGAAAGAAAAACTCTTTTTTCAACATGGTATCAAATTAATATATCATAAGATACAGCAAAGGAAAAACATAGACACACAATATTTACTCTACATATATTGTTGTTTAATTTTCAAAATAATTATAAAATTTTTTCCCTTTAACGAACCTTATAACCAAATACTTAATTGTGGGTTTAAAGGTTAAAAAAAAAAACTTTTTCAAAAATCGCAGAAGCATTTAAAATATTAATCGGTATTGGAGACACACAAAAAAATATAGTTGTCTCCCCACCACTCCGTAAATGCCAAGCATGTCTTCAGTATATTAATGGATTGCTAATTTATATAATCTCTTTTTATGAAGATTATTAAATTATATTCTTTTAAATAAATAAACACCAAGTTTTTTTTTGAAAAAACAATTATTTTTTAAACTTCGCTTGGCATTCCCAAATAAGAAATTGTTTTCGGATGCAACATAAACTGTTCGTCCCAATAGGAATTCTTAAATCCAAAGCCGATTAAGCTAAATTATAAATATTTGGTAGAATTTTAAAATCTTATCACACCATCTTCTTAGCTGATTATATTTTAAAATTATCAAATGAAAATCAACATCCATTGTAAAAAAGAAATAAAAATATTGTTAAGCACAAAAGTAAAATAGAAATAAAATACAATAAAGAAAAAAAAATACCTTGCCGACTACAAGCTTGCAAAAGAATGTCTGAAAAAAAAGAAAGAACATCCAATTTTTCTCGTCTGCTGTTTAGAAGTCTTTTTTGAAAGAGATTGATTCAGACACCATAGAAAAATGTAGAATAATTTTATAAAATATGTGATTTTTTTTAAAATCACTTTTTTTGTTTGCAACATAAGTAAGAATTTTTCTTACAAAGTTATACAAATTTTTGCTCTTTACGGAAAAAATTGTCACTGATGAAAGCAAAATATTTAGTAGAAAAATTTTGACATATTAGAATTTTTTATAAGACAAAATTATTTTAAAGTATGCGACATCATTATTCATTAATATTCATAAATGTGTTATTTTTCAACCTATTTCTTATGAAAAACTTGAAAGCAAAAACTATGTTCTAAAATATAAAACAAAAACCATTTTTAGAATCCAAAAGAATTGTTGCATTGACCGAAATATTTATATTTCCTTTTTAAGTGTTTATTTATTTATTTATTAGTATCATTGATTCTTCCACTTTCAGCAGGTAACTGTTATAAATAAAAGATTGAAATTTTATGATAAATTCAAATAATGTTTATGTCTAAATGTTTATTTGTAAAAATAAAGAATTCATTTTTCTCTATGATTTACGTTTTGGTATATTTTTCCTATTATTTTAAAATAGATCTAATAATTTTTCAATTGTCTCCTACAATACTTAATTTAGAATTTCGGTTTGACCCCTTTAGTGGTCATTTTTTTGCCTAAAATGTTCTAAAAAAGGCACATTTTTTAATTGCATATAATGAAGCATAATACTTGACAGAATTTGAAAAATAATAAAAAAACACTGTGTGCTATTATAAAATTCAGGTTTGTTGAACTTTTAATTAAATTTGTAACTTCAAAAAATTTAATTTCAAAATTTGGGCAGAAATTCTTCAAATGAAATTTAACTAAAAACCTTTTCAAGCCTTATACATCGCGATTATATTAAACTCAAAAATTCAATGGGGAGTTTTTTATTTTTTTCTTGGAACATGCAATTTTTGTCTTGTTTCGTCGCATGAACTCGTTTGTTACTATCTTTTTATTTAAGGCAAATTTACTCTTATTTTCTCTGTTTAATGTTTTTTCTATTCTTCAAAATAAATGTTTATTTCCAGTTATTTAAGCTATCAATCATTTTAGAAAAAATTTAATAGATATTCTTTCATAATGCAGTCATTTTTGACTGCTTTGAGGCAATACATAGGTTTGTGCTAATTTTCAGTCTTTGTAGAGTTAAAACCCTTATAAAGTCAAAAATCAGAAAATTTTTATGTTATGTTTTTGGGTCGTTACATAAACGAAATGTTTGATTCTAGGTATCCATAAGTTCCTCATAAATAATGATCAATATTTCCAATTTAAGAAAGATTAGAAAAGAATGAAAGAATAGCAGTAGTTGTGTAAAAAAAAAGTCAGTCCTAGACAAACCATCACTCACGACTTAGGTAAGGAGTTGATGTTTCAACCGTTTTCTGAGTGTAGGCAATTTGTCTCTTTCTACGAGACTGACCAGATGACCGGTGGTGGAAGGCGAATGAAAATTTTTACTCCTCTTGAAAATCAGGAAGAATGTTATTGCTATCAATCATTCAGATTTTGATAAATGGTATTTTGATTAAGATATATAGTGATGGTATATGGATATTTCGTAAGATTTGATTCATTTCTAAAATAGTGAATTAGGAAATACTAAATATAGTTATATTTTAATAAACAAATAAAACCATTAAAACCTCATAATGACTATCATTTTATCAATTAATGATGTTCCAATCTTTAGATTGGCATTTACATAATTCTACAAATTACTTTTCTGAGAAAACACCTCTTTCCTTTTATTTTGGAGAAACAAACTTTTGTGTGTGTGTGTCGGATGGATTTGGTAATTTAAATAATTATAATTAATGTTTTTTAATAAACAAGAAAATAAAAATTTAACCTATGGATTATTCTATAAATATGATACAAAATTTAAAAAATTTAAGACAATAATTAAGGAAAATTATAAGACACTCTCTAAGATATTTTCATCAAACGTGAATTCTTACACTTGATTTACTGAAAGCTAATAAGAGCATATTTTTTAAATAAAATGAGCACAAAATAGTTCAATTTCATCTCAAAACTACGTCCGAAGACAGCATTAAATTGGGATGACCTAATAAAAACGTCAGCTTCGTAAGTCGAAACGGTATTTGAAGACGAAGTAAAGCTATGTTGATACACTAAAAACGACAGCTTCCTAAGCAAAGTCGGTGTCCAAAGATGAGGTAAAGCTATGTAGACCAATGGATGACACATGGTCCCCGGGTCCAGATCCCTCCCCGAGGACAGTGTTTAACCTCACTGGTGCCCTAGGCACTTCGAATTGTTATGCTCCCCACTATTTCCAGAGCACCTCCGACTTTTGTTTTTACCTTGCCAGTTTTGGTTTGAGAGAGATTTTCCTTTAACTCTCTTACTCTGTTTCATTTCTATTTTTTTGCTCTTCGGATTGTCTTTCCATTATCCACCAACTATAAACCCACCGTTTCCCGGACTGATAACTGGCAGTGTAAGGAAAGGATATCACAGGGTTTTGTCCACTTTTATTCATTTTTTACCTAATGGCATCACGGACCACCCACCTTTTTGTGAATTAGAACAATAAATTTATGAAGTCATTTGCAGTTATAGTATACATTATTGTTTGGACTGCTATATCAATCTGTTAATTATAATTACTTATCGCTTTACTATCTGTTATTTTAGACGTCCTTATTTTTTATTGAGTCACTGTCATTGTACTTTCATTATAAAGGTTTTTTTTCACTCTTTGATCATTGAAAAATCGTTAATGACATCATTGTAATCAATTTCCATTGTATATCATTTTGAGTGCATAGCAACATCAAACTGTTAAGCGTTTTATTTCCCATAGTTTCGCGCGCATACACACATCTTATATATGATTCCCCCAAATCTTTTGCGCCCTAGGCACGTGCCTAGTGTGCCTAAGCGAAAAAGTGGCTCTGCCCTTTCTCCAAATCCATTGATTTTTTTCCCAATTAAATACAATCCTATATATATAGTACGAAAAATTTAATTATTTGTTTTAAGGGACATGGTATGATTTACGCAATTTTTTTTTAATTTAAGGATTTGCAAAACCTTTCGGTTGCCTCTTATGTGTGTATACTTTGTAAAAAAGATTGGGTGCTCAAAATTTCCTTAAAAGCTAGCCATTAAATTTTTTAAGGAAAAAACTTAAAATTTTTTAGTGATTTAGAATGTTACTCCAACTACAAAAATTTACGTACATGCATGGAATTTGATTTATAAGTACGTCAAACTATATACAGGGTGTCCAGATTTAATGTGACCCAATAGCTATTTCTCGAACCGTTTGGCTTAGATATGCACTTCCAATTTGAAAAATGTTTTAATACAGGTAAATAATGTTTTTACTTGCCTTTCGAACCAAAAAACCCATTTACAAAAAAAAATGCAAAATTTAATTTTTATACGGTCTCCAGGTCCTATCACTTATATTTAGAATAGGATGCAGCACACACACACACACACACAAAAACAATGTAAACACAAAATGTTTCATTTTATTAAGGTAAAAATTGTCCGAGTTTGGAACTTTGAAAATTGTACATTTTATCCATTTTGTCGGCAATTTTCAAGAGGCTAGTAAGGGGCCGTCTCCAAAGTGAAATTAGTTGGAGCTCTGCCTGGAAACTTTTGCTCTTGCACGTCACTCTTATGTAAATCGTTTTTAAATTTAAAAGCATACTTTAATAATACAATAATTAAGTACTTAAGAAATAAAATTTATTCTGTGTACGTGTAAAACAAAGAAAAATTAAAATATTTTTTACGAAGAAATAATTTCAAAAGCAGTTTAAAAAATAGACTTATATGCTGTGGCTTCAGTCTGATTCTGCTTTTTTGCTGATCATGACGAACCTTAAAAATCTGTTGTGAAGTCTCTTGCAATTGCATACAGTCGTATTCTAATATTACGAATTCTAGTACGGGAGAACGAGATGTATACAACTGAAGAATACTGCGAAATGGTACTGTTTTATGGACAGTGTAATCGAAATAAGATAGAGGCGGCAAGACTTTATGCCATTAAATTTCCCAGTCGAAGACATTCATCTTATTGTACAATTGCCCGTGCTGTTCAACGCTTGTATAAAACTGGGAGTTGTCATAGACATATTCACTTGTCTCGTGCCACACCTCGTGCCTTCACCATTGTTTCAAGTTAATTTGGTCATTCTGATATAATAAAGCTGGACTTTGAAAAATAATGTAAAGGCAATCTTTGCCTTTACATTATTTTTCATAAGGCTTTTTGAATAATTTATTGCAGAAAACTCAGGATTTTGGAAATCGTTGTTAAATAGGCCATAACAGAAATAAATGTATTTTTATGTTGTATTTTATTTACTTTAAAATTTTACTAAAATTCCTAAGACACAAAAACTAACACTTTATATTCATAAATCATGTACAAATTTCTTTTGAATATTATCAGAGCAAATTAAGAGATACTTCAAAGTTTTGGGCAATGGATCTCTAAAATTTAAGACTCAGTTGCTACTTCCCCTGGAAACTCATACTGATAGCTTTTATACATTGGAAATTTATATTTTATAGAACAAACTCTATTATAGAGAATCAGAATACATCTGATAGATTAATAATAACCTCGTTGGCTGAAATTGATTCTATGAATTCATTTTTATTCTTTACGTTTTAAGACCATTTCAAAAGATACAATACATTGTTTGATTATCCCTTAATTGCTGGTGGCGTATATATGCGTCTCGCTCAGTCGCTGCGTTGATTGTCCTTAGCGTATATATAGATCTTTCTGTTGTACTAACCTTTGCATTGTGTTGCTATCAGTTAAAATATTTCAAAATTTGGATTGCAACAAAATAGCATTCAAAGTTTTTGCGAAGGAGTTACTTATTTCAAAGAAGTTTTGACTTTTTTATGCATTTACTGTTCCCTCAAAACATTGCATAACTACGATCATCTGTGCGAAAAACGGCGACATTGGGAAGCGAATCTCCTAACGTTTTGTCGATTGTAAAGGGATTAATTGGACATTACAACTTTTTAAGAGGGATGTACGAAGCACGGCATGAATTGAAATCTCTTGATATATATAGGCTATGTTACCACAAAAAAAGTTAACATATTACACATACTACAAGCCATGTGTAGAAAATATGACACACCTAAATACTGCAGTGAATTAATTAAAATTATATATTTTCGTCAAGAAACGAAAATGAACTGAATGTATTAGATGTATATAAAATCGGACTCACATCAGTACGCATAATCATTTTCAAAATCAAGGTTTTTTTTTAAAGTATCAAATATTTTATTATTTTTAGCCACTAAAATCAATGAATTTATACCTACTTATTCGAAATACATTATTGATTGACTTTATATAATAAAATGTCCTTTTTCTATGCTCACCATTCTAAAAATATGATGTTATGGATTTCTCTTTCGCAAAACTTACTCAAAACCCGTAAGAATGCCGATTGTTTATGTATAAAGCACAGTAAATTTTCTCATAAAATATCTAAACATTAGCTGCCCTCTAGACAATACCCAAGCATGTAAATAAAAGTATTTTATTCATTTCCTTGTGTTTTTTAGTTAATGTCCGTAGAGTTCACTATTTTAGCTGGTTCTAAGTTTGGGTATTTTGACTTGTAAGAGAAATATTTCCTGACTATAGAATTTGGATACACCCTTCTTATGCTACAGAAAATAGAAACCTTTTCAAAATCTTTCTTTGCGAATAAATATAATTAGTTCTACAGAAAATAGAAACCTTTTCAAAATCTTTCTTTGTGAATAAACATAATTACGTTACTCTTAAGGTATCCTACAATAATAAAATTGTGAATTTTGCCAAAAATGGACAGTTCTTTTTATAATTTTATTTTAAATGTCATTTTATTAACTTAAAAAAATACTAAGTTTATTATTTTCCATTCACTAGAATAAAAACTACATTTGTTTTAGCAAAAGCAGATGCCACAAGCAAGATGTCATACTTTTAAACACGGTTCCCTCGAATTGTTTTTTTTCTGAAAATGCTCAAAAGGGGACAGCGATTGCTCAAAAAGTTTTGAAAATAATTAACTGAATTTTTTTGTGTATGATATGCATAATAGTATAAGTGTTTTGACTTTCAGATTTATCAATCACTGTTTTATTACAAAATTTAAAGTCCCTTTATGTTAATATAATCACAGTTATTTTTAGTAGTTTTATAGAATAATAAAAAAAAGTTCTGTAGTTTTTGTAAAAACTAAAATATCTCTTATTCTGAAGGTCATTTCAAAAATTAGAAGCATAGCAACATATCAGAATTGAAAAATCGAAAATTAGTTCATAAATTTTTGGTACAGAATGGGCCCCGTTTATGTTATTTTTTGTAAACTTTTACCTGTTTTAGTAATAATAATTGCTTTTTATCTTCTTAAAGTTAGCATATTTTTCTTATCACTTATTAAATATGTCTAAAAATCACACAAAAAAATCCCATACATCCGTATTTAAAAAAAAAACGCTGCCACAAGTATAGTACCTTAAAAGCAAACTTGAGTGATCATTGTGTTAGGAAAAAAATTCCGTCATTTCTGATAAAATCAAAATGTGAATTAACTTCCTCAGATATTTTGTAAGAAAAAATTTTTCTTCTCTAAAGTGTGAAAGAAGTCATATTTTTTGTTTCACTTTAAATAAATGAAAGCATACCGTATTTTCATCTTGATTCTCTTTCACACATATGCATGCACACATATTTACATTAACTTTTTTACGTTATTAAGCACTGAAGGATAAGGAAGAATCCTAGGAAATGTAAATATGAGACATATTGCATCTTTTTCTCTTTGACTATAATGACTCAAAAAATTCCATGGTAGTTCGATGCTATGTAATTTCCCAAAAAATTGAGTACAACATTTTTTTAAGGACATCAATGCAGGTTTTTCAACTTAGTTCGATTAATTTCCGTATTCTTTATCTTCAATTAAAGATCTTACATGGGAACCTACACACCGCTTTCATAAGAAAAAAATTTCCTTGAATAACTATTTTTACAATAGCCATAATAAAAGTTTTAAAAAGGCTAACTTTATTTAAGTGAGAGAATCATATCAATCAATGTTGTATGCAAATCATTTTTGCGTCCAGATGGCTGACTCTGATTTTGGCCACTCTTTGTTGATGTGAGGGTTTTTTTTTTGTCCTTGCTATACTCCACTTACACAAAACAACAAAATTGGATATAGCAAAGCTTTAGACCCATTAATTAGGCAACGGGTTTTAAAATCTTCTGAGGCAAATAATGAGTAAGGCAAGTATCATTTTCTTTGAACACAGAGTCCAATCAGTCAGAACATCTTCTTTCACATTGTAATGAATATATCCACTAACCTCCTACTAATCCCCTAGGGGAAAAGTATTTCTTTTAAATATTGTTCTAATGAAAATTTTCCACAGAAGAAGAAGACATGGTTTATGTAAATGAAGGATGATATTTAAGCATTAACTTTTAGGTACGATGAGTTAGTGGTTAGGAGTTAGAAGTTAGCAGTTAATGATTAACGAAAAGTATCTGTGAGCTAGTCGAGAGTTGCTCGACGATTAATTGTTGAATAATTAAAGATTGCAAATTGATGATTTAGTCAATAAGTTGGATTAGATTGAAATCGCCTAAAAGTCGAATTACTGAGAACGGAATTACGATCATTCAGATCGTATATTACCTAAACGTTCTAAGAGTGAGCTATTTGAAACATATTTATATATTAAATATCTTTTCTACCATGATTTCGCAGCTATACTTAATTAAAAGTGCATTTCCTTTCCAGGGTTGTGAGAATCAATTAATAGAACAATAAAATAGATTTGTTCTCATTATGGCTGATCTTTTTTTAACCCTCAAACGTCAATGGACGTGAAATCAAGTACATCCATAACATGCATGCTGAAAAGCAGATTTTAGAGGCACAGTTGGATTCTGGATTCTCTGTTTTACAGCCAAAATGCAGTTTGTAACACTTTTTAACAATAGGACTCAAGCATCGTTATTGTTTTTTAAATGTAAAATTCACAAACAAAAGTTATGCGGATGATATTAACTCAATTTTTTGGCACATCATCTAACTTATTAAAAACAGATAGAAAAGGATTTCCCCTTATTATTTTCTTACAAAGCAAATGTCTGCACAAAACTATCCCTTTTATAAAGCGTCATTGTATGAAATGCTGCAGACAGCTGTCTATGGCTATTTCATGACGTGGTTCCAGATTATACCATCTGCCCATTCAATGACAGTTGATAAAAACAATTTTTGTAAGTGTCTGTGGATCCATTCATCAAATATAACATAGAAGAAATATTACCTTACTTACATTACTTATTTGAATAATTCTCTAAAACCTCCATAAATCAATAAATAAAAATATAAGTCAACAAAAGCTGTAGGTTAGGGGTGTCAAACTCTCGGCATGCATGTGGCCAATGACAAGCCTTTTTGCGTCCCTTCTAGTATATTGGCAAATAATAATATACTGTAGAGCGTCGTTTATCCGAATCAACTTGGACCAGACACCGTTCGGATACGCGATGGATCGGATAACCAAAAATCGAATGTCACCATGCAGTATATGAAACCGGACACTACACGAATATTGAAAATCATCACATGCGGGAAACGTGCTTGAAGAAAAAGAAAAAGTACAAAAGGTCACAATTTGACCTTGATTGTGCAAAGTAATCACATATTTTTCGCTGTACACCTTCGTGTTTTCGCTGCAAGGTCTCTGATTCTCTTAAGCAGCAGTTGAGTAGGACAGCACTATTTTTGTTGTTCGTACCACTCCATAGCTGTCTCTAACGCAGTAAACGCGTCAGCATTTGATGGATCCTTGCTACGTTCGTTGGTTTTGTCCTTTTCTTCATCCGTTTCATCGTCGACAGGGTCGGATTTTTCTTGCACGGAAGTCCCAATTTCGTCATCATTTAGCATTTGAAATCCATTGTCTTCTGAATGGCATGCCATCCAGGTTTCTACATCAACAAAAGACACGTATACACCCCCTCACTTGGAAACAAACTGATCTAATACTCCGCACAGATGTTTACCAAATCATACAACTGAAATTCCCCAAATATCCCTCACTTTGGGTTTTCCCGTCACTTTTTGGCCTCACGCGAAACAACTGATGAGAGGATTGCACTGTTCGAAAACGTATCCGGACTTAGGTTCGGATATTTTTCGCTCCGGATAATAAACGTTCGGATAAACGACGTTCTACTGTATAGCAGAATATCAAACTTTCTTCCGAAGCAGGAATGATAATAGAAGAGAAGAGATGTGTAGTTTCAGAAGTAAATATTTAATTTTCTTTATATATAATTACTATAATGCATTATTCGAAATAAACCTATGTTTATATGGATATTGATTTCCTTAGCAACCCACCTTCAGTTAGACCTTTTTTATTTGGCTAAAGCCAGCTTTTGAGTTTGACACTTCTGCGAGGCCACGGTGGCCGAGTGTCTAGGTATCGGATCATGGCTAGCGTGTCATGAGTTCGATCCTAGTACCACTAAAGATCCGCTGCGTAGGGGAGCGATGCACGTTAAATCTGTCGAGAGCTCAAACGTCCTCCCGTTGGTGTGGTGTGGTAGTTAGGAGAGGGGTGCCAGCTCAGGTGTCGTCCACGTCACTTGACCATGGTTCAAAATTACGCAACAAAAAACATTGACGCAACATTGACAAAAAACAACATAACGAGTCTCATTATATACCAAAAGTTTATGAACAAATTTTCAGTTTTTCATTTCTGACGTGTTGTTATGTTATTCATTTTTTAAATGACCTTCAAGAGTAGAGATATTTAAATTTTTATAAAAACTAAAGCACACTTTATATATCAGTTATTATATGAAATTTCTTAAAAAACAGTGACAGTATTAACATAAGGGAATGTAAATTTTGTAATAAAGATGTGACTGATAAATCTGATAATTAAAACACTTCTACTACTATATAGAACCTACGCAAAAAAATTCAGTTAAATATTTTCAAAACTTTTTGAGCAATCGCGGTCCCCCCATTTGAGCATTTTCAAAAAAAAAACCCCACATTTCTAGTTAAACGCGTTTTTAAGTATGATATCTTTCTGAAAGTTATGACATCTGCTTTTACTAAAACACTTGCATTTTTTGTTCTACTGAATGGAAAATAATAAACTTGGTACTTTTGTAAAGATAATAAGATGGCCTATAAAATAAAATCATAAGAAATTGTCAAGTTTTTGTAAAATTTACAGTTTTATGGTTGTAGGTTACTTTAATAGTTTTTGGAAAAACTTTATGCTTGGTGCATCTTGCTAGATTTATTCACGCTTACGAATTTAACTTTTAAATACATGATACAAATAAAAATGTAACAAATATATATTCTATACAATATTTATTTTAGTCTAAAAATTTGTATTATTTCATCTGTGATATATAACGTCACATAATTTTCTACAGTTGTCCTCGTTTTAAATTTTTAATAAAGGCATAAAAAAAGTAGAAAAGTTTTTTTTTTTACAAAAAAAAATCGGAGCATCTTTTATTTTTTTTAAATATTTGATTATCTATTTATTCTTTTCATCAAAAAAAAAAAATCATGTTTAATGTTTTAAGGTGTTCAGTAAAAAATTATTACAATTATAAATTTCTATTTTTTATTATGCCAAGAAATTTATGAAGAGAATACTTTCTTTACATTTATGTATTATTCCGGGTAAATAACACCCGATTTTAAATGCATAAAGGGAATGAAACAGAATCAGCGTGCATCTTGCTCTTACCCCAGCATGTAGTATTTCTGTATGCCAGGTTGTTCTAGTATCGAATATCGTTATTCATTTGAAATATCTGATCAAAACAGATATCAGAATTTTAATTAAATGATATAATCACACACACACACACACAATCACTTTTTCATTGCACGGAAAACATGTAAATAATGATTTATGTTCCTTTTTAAGCAATTTATTTCGTAACTGAATCCCAAATATTTTATACTGTCCTAAAAATTAATTAAAATGTAATATATATAAGTTTTTATGCGTGTAATTCAATGTTGAATCATGATATGTAGAATGTAAAGGTTTATAAAACCAATTCAGCATTTCCTATTTGATCATTTTTCCTTTTGAATAAAAGGCACCTGTATGAAATTACAGAAAATTGAATTAAACTTGTATCCAATTTCTTGCACTTTATTATTATTTTATTTTAAGTATATCCATTATTTCCTTTCTCTTGAATTATCTTTCAGTTATTTTTTTTTAAATTAAATTATTACATAAATATTCTCTGAAGATTAAGGTTTTGACATCATTTCGCATTATGTCACAATTTTATTATATTCACATGTGGCTATGTGAAACACATTATCATTCGAATCACGACTCATCACTGAAGGGAAACAACCCCCAATCATCCTCTGTCCAAGACAAGAGTTCCTGGCATCATGCTAGACCAGGAGTGACCAACCCGTAGCCTACATTGAATAGTTTTGTGGCCCGCAAGTTTCAATACAACTATTCAAAAATTCGGATATTTTGTGCAATATTTTTGTTCTTAGTATTGTATTTGGAACAAATGAATGCCATAACTGTTTCTATTTTATCAGGTAGACTCTGTTTTAATTCAATAAATGTTTCTAATGGGTCCAAATCTAATGCAAACAGATATCTGGCCCACGGGATTAGGATGTTTTTCCGAGGTGGTACGCTAAGTCATTTGGATTGGCCACCCTTGTGCTAGGCGGTCCTTTTTTGTTGTTCATAATCAAAGAGATGCATACTACAGGGTGCCATGCATACGGACACTAGCATTAAGTACCTGGGCGACTGTTATCCGTGAAATGGATGTTCCTGTTGCATTATACAGGTTGCATTATATATACAGTGTCGCTTTCGTGGACCTATCCTTTTAGATTAGAAGTCTCAAATAACGATCTTGGGACAATGTTATTGCCCTTTTTTGGTCTTCACGCAGATCCATCCTGTCTCTGTGAACTGTTTCCACAGAATGAACACCCATTTCTCGAAACCCCGAAGTCCCTAGAACAGATACCTTGCGATTGGTCCATCTCAAATTTTTCAACTATCCACTATCTTGTGACAACTTTTAGACGATGAGGAGTGGCCATATTAACGATTGGTAAACAAAGAAATAAAAAAAGTAGGATGGGCTAAGCAATCATGTTTCAAATCGTCCTTAATCTACAAGCTTCAGCGAGCAAGTGAGGTACCTCTCAGAGGCGCAATGTACATACCCGGAACACCTGGATTGTAGGGGGAGGGTTCCAAGAGGCCCAAAGCCTGACTGCTGCCAAGTACCCTTTGTAAAATCCTACGTGGACGCCCCAAACCTAACTTTGCAGGGGGGGGGGCAAATGTTCTACGTTACGCCACTGGTACCTCTACACAAACTTGTCTACAACGCCACTGCCTTACGACGTTACAGGTCACTGCATAGTAACGGTCCGTGAAGAGCTTAGCTATCATTTGATACCCTTTTTGTATACAGGCGTTAATTATTTTCTTCTGTCTTTGAAAAAACCTATCTTCCTTCAGTTGTTTTCTTCAGTGTATTAGTAAGTTTTATCGCTTGTGATATATTTCTTAGTTTTTCATTAAAAAAAACTTTTTTTCCCTGTTTTTTTTTTACGAAAAGCTTTTGGTGTAGTTAGAGAAAACAGAATCTGGAGAATACGATGCAACATTGAACTTAAATCGAAATTCAGAAAACTCAACGTAGTCAAAGTGACAAGGTTTTCTAAATAAGGTGGTAGGGACATGTATTTCGGTACAGCAATGAAAATACTGTTAAGAAAATAACTTTGCAAACACCAAAGAAAAAAAGGTGAAGAGGAAGACTGAGAACAAGGTGGATGAATAAAGTAGAACAGTAGTTGACGGACAAGGAAGCTAACGAATAGAAGAACATTGCATCAAATAAATTAAGATGGCTTAAGCTGACTGAGAGAGTCTTGGCAAGTAAACAGCTGTAAAGAAGGAAAATTAGTAAACTTTATACAATTTTCAAATTTGAAAATAATTCTTTATGTTTCGATTAACAGTAACACTTTGTAAAAAGATGACTTGGCCGTATTTGGAGAAACCCGGAAGATAATTCCATTAAGATCTTGACATTTAAAAAACATGAGGGAATCCGAACTAAAGGAAGACCACCAAACAGATGGTTGGATGGCATTGAGAAAAAATTTTAATACTTAGAATAATTAAAAATTGGAGAGGAGTGTCGCCAATAATAAAGAACTTTGGAAGGAGCACGTGGTTGAAGAAGCCAGTGCCTGTAAAGTCCTGTTGTACTTTTGAAGGAGAAAATGAATCCCACAATAATAACCGGGAAAAAAATGTCACTAGAGAATTTATATATTAATCACATCATGCTGAAAAATTGAATGTGAGAAGATCACTTTGAATCAACTAAAAAATAACTCAATAATAGCAAGGAGACATATGGAGTGAATATTATACAAATTTAAATCATCACTAAATATAAAAGGTAATCTATTGCATTTAATTAAAAATATATCTTTTAATAATTATTGACTCCAACAAAAAAGAAAACAAAAAAAGAAGGAAAGTATGTTCAAAAGCAAAGAAACAATTGTATATGTATACATTTTATTCATGCTCATCAGTGCTTCTCAAATTTTCAATATTAACGACCCAATTTTCAATCATAATTTTCATATAGCGTCCCTCCATCTTCCGTATAATAACAAAACATTGGAATCAATGATATACTTTGACACGCTAAAGTTACAATACGACTTTAATTATAAACCATACAAATTATCAAAATAATACTAAATACTGTATATCTATAAATATAAAAATGGATGTCTGTATATATGACCTCCCTTCACTCTAACACCTTTGAACTGATCACTATGGAGATTGGCATGTACGTGTATTTTTTATGGAGAAAGTTTTTGCGATATCCTGTTTGTTACAACTCTCCACCAGGAGGCACTACAGCAAAGCGACTTTGGCACCATTTAGTCAATCACCAAGTTGCCAACAGGGTCGCGAAGAAGGATGCCACATTGGCTCTATCAAAAACATTTCGTTATGTTTCATTGAATGGCCATTAAGGAACGGCGTTGCTTACGAATATTACAATTTTAACATTAAATAAATACAACAAAAAGTTATATTAATGTATTAAACAACCAAATGTAAATTATTTACACTATTAAGTTGCTAAAGTGGTCGCCAAAAATGATGTTAACTTGGCTCTACTCTATCGCCAACATTTCATTATGTTTCCATTGAATCGCCATTATAATGTAGGGAACGGTGTTGCTTCCGAATATTACAATTTTAACATAAAATAAATACAACAGTAAGTACTATCAACATAATTACAGATCCAGATATAAGTTATTTACACTGTTTTAAGCGTACATTACACAAAATTTGTAATAATGTGCTACTTTTGCTCAGCAGAGATGAACTTAGGAAGGTGTTTTTAAAAACCAACCCAAAAGAGAGTTATGGGGCTTTATAAATTTTAAAAAAAAGTTTTAATCAGCTATTAATCTACAGACTTACAATTTAACACATATGGTTTTTTTGTTCAGCTCAAATGTGCAAAGAGCGTTTTTTTTTAAATTTGCAACTCAAGTAAAATTACTTTACCCTTCATTCTATATTGTTTAATTTTTCAATTCACCCGTGTGAAGAACGAGTATTCCAGCTAGTAATATTATATACGAAAACCAATAGAGTGTAACTGGTAATTATTAAAGTTGTTCTTATTAGTATTGTTAATTGAATTGTCAAATACACATTGTGCAGCACTGATACATTTATAAGTGTATTATATCAGAGTAAATGTGTATTTTATTTTTATTAAATCATAATGCATTTTGTTTTACTTCCTTTCAGTAAATTAGAAAATTTTTGAAAAATTATATATTGTTTTCGACTTTTCGATGTGCTGCCCCCCCCCACCACCATTAAGGGGTGTTAGGGCTTCACAGTCTGAGAAATGCTGATGTGCATTATATCATGCCACTATATTTCATTTTGCATTTTGCCAACTTACCTTCTTTTTCTAATGCGTGTGTCTGCGTTAAAGAAGAGCAGCAGAAAGAAAATTCTTATTTGATAAAACCAAATTAAGCGAAAGCCATGGAGTATTTATAAATTATATGAGCATATAATTCACGTTTAGTTTTTAAGTTCATATATTAAGCATAACGAAGTATTGTATATCGCTTGAATATGTCATAACCTGTTTCACGTCACACGCTCATTTGTGTCACAAAATAATTTTCTTTACGACAAACTACTTACACTTGTTGCTATGGTTACCATTTTGATGTTGCTTTTCCACGTGTAATTTTTGTTAGTTACACTTTCAGAGTGTTTTAACGGAATTTCTATAAAGTTGTATGTGTACTCTAGACATTCATTATCTAAAATACCCCAATAGTTTGTTTATGCAGAAATAAGAGAAATTATAGCTGTCATTAAGAAAAATTAGATAACTTCAATCAATAAATAAGAAAAGCATTAAGGTTGAAATTTTTTAGCTTTTAATGTTTTGAAGTATAAAAAAATGCTATCTGGCATAGTAGTAAAATATTTAGAATTGATATCATTATGAAGTCAAAATAGGAAGTCATTACGAAAATTTATTATAAGTGCCCTTTCAGCATAAACTGAGAGTTTTCATCTCGCATAATGATAGATAAAGATTACTTTTAAGAAATTAATTTGCCCTTAACTAATAATTTTAACTGAACATAAACAAGTAATATAAAAAAAAAAGTTTTTAAGTCAATTCCTACTTAGGCCAACAAAGAAAATTTTTATTTTAATTACTTTTTCTTAAATAGTTACAATTAATATAAATATGTATATACATATGACAGAATCACAATATTAAGTGGCAAAATAAAAAGCTATTTTCATTGCACAATTTTCAATTTTATTTCTATATATGGTGTTGGACTTTTTGTTACAATTTATTCATTGATTAAATTTAATTATTCTAATAAAATAGTACAGTAAAAAGAGAAATCACATTCTCAGATACTAGGCCAACCCACCCAGGTGCGATTAGAGCCCACGACCTATGGATTTGAAGTCCAACTCGCTATCCATTGCTCTGCTGGAACACAACGACTGATTTTCCTTTTATGTATGTTGTTGTCTTTTTGTTTGTTACTATTTATTCAAGTTTTTATTTAATTAATGAATTAATATATGAAAAAACTGTATTAACATCAATTTTCATCCACTTGTATTCCACAAGTCCAAAAGGTGTATTTGAAATTGAATGGATGAATAAAAAGTATCTTATAAACGATTGAAAATTTGTGAACAAGATATATATATAGGGAGAGAGAAAGCTAATAGTAGAAATTGAAAAAAATGGCTTATTGAGAACACAATATGAAGCGGATAAAAAAAATATATGAGGAACAGTATAGAGTTTAAAGAAACCATTTTCATTTATTATTTTTTAGAGTGACCCATGTCTCATTAAATATTACTTAACATAAAATCCGATTTATAACGCCACATCACCGTAATTTTTAATTTTTAAATATATTCATCATAAAATGCGCAATTTTTTTTTTTTTTTTTAATGAAGAAGAAAAGAAGAAACTTGGAAAAGTACGTACTCAATGTTGTTTTGAAGTCATTTATTCGAGGTATTATCTCAAGTTTTAGAAAAAAATTGTATATTTCTAGTACAGTCCTTTAAGTTCATATAAGAAAGTCATTTCTTTAAAAAAAAAGTAATTTCATATATATGGAAGTCTAATATTTTCCATGATAATCTTCTTTTGTTATTATTATTCCGTTCGTTTTTATACCAGGGGTATAACTTGCACCTTTAAATTTCGATCTTATTTTGCCTGTTAGTATATACATATATATATATATATATGTATATACGGTAATATAGGTATATACGGTAAAATCCGGTGTATAGTAATAATATATAAAAAATAGCAAAAATTTTCCTTTTCGTCGTCAAAACTATCAGAATGCACAACTCTTTTTGGCGTGCTAATTTGATATAGGAGTGCTAAACGCCAAGTTGTGGTTTTTGTTTGCCAAAGTGGGCGATAACATTACAATACGTTAACCTTGATATTAGTATTGTATAGTAATGAGGTTGCCATGGGAATAACGTATATATTTGAGTTAATTTTTATTATATTACATTGATATTCCTTTTTGATTGATATTGGTTATATTTAATCGGTTCCTATATTCTTCATTTAAAATTTATTCCAAAACATCTCATTACAACTTTTTAATGGCGATTTGTTACCACTAGGCCGCCATTTTGGATTCCACTTAACTGAGGAGTGGATAGTTGCTGAGTTTTGTTTTGGAGCACCTAGCCCGTCAGGGCTTTTATCTCCTGTCTTGAAGGTGAAAAACATGATTGATTATAACTTGCACATTTTTAAATTAAGAAAGAAATTTTGAAAGATAATTTAAAACAGTTAAAATTATAAGATGGATTAGAATTAGTAAGAATTTAAGAAGAAAGAGAAACTTTACTTGGTAGCTGAAAATTTATGATGGTCAGAGTTTAGAGATTTACTTGCGATTCCCTCGGCCAAAAGGGGCTTAGGGAGCTTGTACTGACCGCCCAATGGGGTAGAGGCTATTCGTGACGTGTTGAGAGTGTGAGTGGTGCGTGTGTGGTATGAGGTTATAACCTTTCCCGCGGGGCAAGAGGGAGTAACCTGATTGGATGCGAGACAACGCTATATGCAACCCAGATAGTTTTTTAATACAATGCTAGCGTCATTTGTTATGTAATATGGAAACTAAAATAATTGAATAGTCCTATACTATTTTGGTGTTACTGTATTAGTCGAATGATTTTTGAAGTTCTTTTTGCATTTTATTTACATTTTGGATAACTTTACTTTTCATTTCTTGTTATTTTTTGCTTTATTTTATTAATTGTTTTATTATCTTCCTTGTTACTTTAATTAGTTAATTTGTTTTTTAATTTTCTGTAATCAACGTTTTCATACTTATTGTTTTCTTAAATGGATACTGAAATTAATGTACATAACAGAGACTTAATCTGCTCATTTTGCATAAGACAAAAACTTATAATGTCCGTAATTTTTTAACATGTTGTTTTCCAATGTTGAAACATCGTTGAAACATTTTTAATGTGAAACTACATTGAAATACTATTTTAATTAAACATGACTTAAAATAATTTTTTAAATTCGACATATAATTTTGCAAAATATTGATAGCATTTGTTACGCAAGATTACTTAGTTTAATCATTTAACTATTGGCATAAATATGCAATCAAAATATGATATCCTGGTAATTATATTTGATTTTAATATATTGTAATGTGAGTGGTGAAAAAAATAGCTTAATTGTTGTATTAATATAATATTAATACATGTACATTATACTATATTGAGAAAGTTATTCTTAAAAGGCACTTTTAAAAAACTACTTGATAAGTTGACATATTACTTAATTCTTTTGAAAAAAGAATATAATTTAAATCTAGTTAAATTAATTTACATGTTATATAAAAATTTAGGTTTTTTTTCTAATATTTTACGCTTTAATTTTTCTACACGCAAAGCAAATGTGCAGATATTTTAATTAAAATTGCAAAATGAATATATTTGGCTTTTTCAGTCATATATATATATATATATATTATTGCTTAAAAGTATTAACCATGAACAAAAAACTTAAATATGAAAAGTTTGTGTTTATTCATACATATGTAACTTAGCTGAAATTATGCGATTGGGAAATTCAAGTACCGATAAAATATGTATCAACAATTTTATTATGATAGCACACATTTGACGTAGAATTTGAACGTAAATTATAATTATTCAGATGAATTTATACAGAAAAACCAATAGGGCTGTAAGCTTCATATTTCTTTTTCCATTTTACTTTCTGTTGGCGTATGCAGATAATCATTCATGTCCCTCATACAATAAAATAAATGTTTTCAAATTGAATTAGTATGATGAAAATAATTAAAAATGAACAAGTTTTCATTTATCCATTTGGTGTACACTTAATGAATTTTTTACAGAAAAGTTAGCTACCGAAACGGTTTTGTGAACGAAATTTAAATAAAAATAAATAATTCCAGAACTTTTTATTTTTTAATAATACATGATAAACACTAACAGTGATAAAATGTAATGTATGAATGAAAAGAAAGGAAAAAATACTATGTTAATCGCTTTTTCCTTTACAACAGAGATTCTCTAACTGTGGGGCGTGCCCTCTAGGCAGGTGCGCTAAACCTACCTGGAAAGCACAAGCTTATCAAAAAGTCGAAAATAAAAAAATAAAAAAAATATTTTTAAAAAATTATTAATCCACTGAAAGAAATCAACCCAAAATACATTCAAACATAAAAAATAAAATATGCATTTACACTGATAAATAATTTCACCTGAAATAAGCAACATTGGGGAAAAGGTTATGACGAACATCCACTGGTCATATTCATTAGAATCTGAAAAATAAATTAGTAGCTCCTCCAAAGAAGGCCATACTTAAAGTTTGAAAGTCAAACTAGAGTTCCATTGGTTAAATTTATTGCACCATGTATTTCCAATCAGCGCTTTCAATAAAACAGACTACAAAAATTTAATTAATGCAGTAAAAAGGCGGTACGTTATAAAAAAGTCAATCTCTGAAAATATTAGAAAAAATAATTGTGCCTTGCATCCAATGAGAGTTTTGAATCGAATCTGAGCAATAAAATTACACTATCGTCTAGGAGAAGGAGGTACTATAAAAATAGAGGCCAAAAAATAATTACATTGGTTGAATTTGTCGAAACTTCTGTCCAATCAGCGCTTTCAATAAAATCCAGACAATTAAATTTAACTGAGTAAAAAAGGCGGTACTTTAAAAATAGAGGCTGAACAATGATTACATTGGTTACATTTATCAAAACTTCCGTCCAATCTGCGCTTTCATTAGAATTGTAGCAATTAAATTTAACTAAATTAAGAAGGCAGTACTTTTAAAATAAAACCAATCTATGATGATACTGGTTGAATTAGTAATGACTTACATCGAATCACCTCTGTCATCAGAATTTGAGCAACAAAGAAGGCGGTACTTGAAAAGGAAAGGATTAACTATTCCTACATTGGTTGAATTTACTGAGACTTTCATCCACACACAATCAGAGATTATATTTGAATCTGAGCAATAAAATTTAATTAGTGTTCTACCTCGCTATCTAACACTGTTGAACGGCAAGAATGCTGTGATTGCTAAACTAAATTTAGATATACGCGAGCCTCAGCGCGTAGCGCTTTTGCCCAAGATGGGCGAAAAAGATAGACAATGGAAGAATAACAAAACAAATCAAGTGGCCACTGGCGCGGGGGGCGGAGGCAGTGGCTCCCAAGCGGAGGAGACCCGAGGAGCGCGGACGAACCGGGGAGAAAGAATGGAGGGAAGCGCAAGGAAGGGAAGTCGGAGGATTGCATCAGCAATCAAAGGAAAGGAGCGGCCAGGTGACTGCATCCCCCTCACTATTTGTCAGGATGCCACGAGAAGCTAGTTTGTGTTGTTCAAAAGTGTATGGATGAGTTTATTTTTGTGTTAGGGTGGGTGGAGCGGATTTCTCCACTTCGTGCTAGAGTATGCATAATTAATTTTAGGATGAGGATACGTGAAGAGTGTTTGTAATCTGATGAGGGGGTAATGCTGTGATTGACGATCATATAAGGTCTACATATACCCCATTAGCCGAACACCTGTGTCGCCCAATAGGGTCACAGCCTTTCACTTTCACCTGAAATCTCTCTCTTTTATGATAATTTTTTCACTCGCAGAACTTCGGTCGCTTGCTGCTCCCGGGTTGGCTAGGTTAACGCCGCCCACTTCCAGATTAACTTTTTCTCCTGTTTTTGAGCTCTTTGGAGAGCGTTTAATTTAATCTTAATTCTTTCACATCTGGAAAGTATTTATAATTTTTTAAATTTCAAAAATGTAATAGTTTTTATTTTAATAATCTTAGTTTACACTGGACAATAATTGAATTCGTTACAATCACCTTAAAACCCCTGACAGGAGATTAGAGCCCGTAAAGGACAGTGTGCTCCAAAAATTTATCCTACTGATGATTAGTGCTTTAAAGAAGGCGATACTTTAAAAAAAAATGTAATGGAATTTAGGGTTCTATTGGTTAAATTAAATGTGGATTTTATCCAATCAGCTTTGCTATTAATATCTTGGCAAGAAAATGAGTGTTATAAAGAATGCGATGCTTTAGAAATAAAATCCAATCAGTGGTGACAATTGTACACCCAACTAATGCTTTTTTGAGCAATTTCTACAGTAAAATTATGAAATTATTAAAAGAAGGTGGTACTTTAGGGCTTTATTGATAAGTTAAGTTGAGTTATTGATTGAATTAAGTTTATTGATACTTACACCCAGTTAGCGCTTTCATTAGAAACAGAGCAATAAAATTTTAACTAATACTCTAAAGAAAGTGGTACTTTAAAAACGTAAGGGAATCTAGGGTTCCATATTAGCTAAAAAGAATGTGGATTTTATCATATCAAACAAAATTTAAAAAAAAGTTATAAGGAATGTTTTTTCTTAAAGATAAAGTCTATATTTGTGTTTATACATATTGATTCAAATAATTGAGTGCGACATATTGATTGGATGCACTTTGAATGATCCGTTGGAGGCTGAACAAAAATACTACACGCGCGCATTTTGCTTATGATGTTGTTGTCTACATTGTTAAATGCGCTTATTGAATTGTGTACTTTGTGTTCACTACGTGTCCCAATTTGTAAAGATGCATTTTTACAAAAATCAGGCTATTACACAAATAATTTCATAGAACATTTTATATTAGCATTTACAGTTTAGAGCATTTTTACATAAAATACGTATTGAAAAGGCATAAAAGATTTTCTTTTTGATATGTATCCTGAGTAAATTTTTGACTTGTTCACTTGTTATTTTTCCCCTTAATTTAAATATCCAAAACATTTTTTTAAAAAATTTAAAATGAGGCCGTGGATTGGTATTTTAATATTGCAGACCTAGTACTATCCCGGAAACTGGAATCCCCTTTTTAGTGCGCAACCATATAGGTGGTATACCAATCGCTGTAAGTGATTTTGACGCCCAGTTTCCTTCCCAGAGAAAGACAACAGAGAACGACGACGGTGCGAAACCGTACTAGAAATTCAATTTTTCTGAGAGTACCAAAGCCACTCAGGCACTCAAGGAATCTTAAACAAACCGCATAATCATACGACATGGATGCTATTGATTTTCTGCATCGTGAAAATCCACCGACTTGGCCTGGGGGCGAACCCACAAACTTCATGTATTATGTAGTTCTATTTTTTGGTTTTTTTTTTCTTCCGCAAAATTTGTTCTTGGCTAGCTCCAATGTACTATCCCAGCAGTATTGGTGATATTATATGAAACGAAGCACATGGTTGCTAAAACAGAGCGTACGACAGATACAAAATCAGGGTTACCCTTCTGGCAAGTTATATTGAATTTTAGCATTGTTGCGATAATACGTAATAAATTTACTGGCAAACTTTGGTAGCAGTGAAGCGTATGAACTGATTGTTTGGAAAGTGGTTGCTTTCCTCATGTGGCTATGACGTCACATGAACTTATAAAGTGTCTTGATAGAAACACGTTGTGACGGATCTGTACGGTCTTACACTTACCTTCTCTATTTTCTTAAAAGTATGTTATTTATTTCAACCAATCTCCACCGGGAGCCAAAGCGTGATTTATGCAAATGAGATATAATATATAAGTTCGGGTTTCGCGAGTTAGAGAGTTAAGTAAAGTGAAGAGATAACAGGGTGAAGTTAAATGAATTGAAGATCGGTAGGTCAACAAACAGTGGTTGACATTAGTAGGTAGCAGTTACGTGTGGAGATACGCCGGAAGAAGTATATTGAAGCTGGTAAAAATTCCATGTTACAGAGTGTGGATCCTTCTACATTCTCCTATCCAGTCAACAAGGAAGATATCATCACGACGGAACATAGGATGATAAAAGATAAGGTCAGTGATTATAAATATTGTGAATACTCGTACGTGGCTCAGCTGTAATTGTGTGTGTTTAAGCTTTCATAGATTCAGTTGCGATTCTGTTGTTCCGCTAGTAGTAATTCCCCTTTTCGTACTTCACTGTATTTTGTTTATCTTAAATTTGAATTGTGTGTTTATATCCTTCTGTGATTAATAAGAATCAATAAATATAGTGATTTGCAATTATGTCTCATAATCCTTTAAATCCGCCTACACGTCCAGAAATATTTAATGATAGACGGGGAGGTGGTAGTCTGAGGGCTGGATTTGATCCACGACAACGTGACTGCAGTTGTCATATGACAAAGACGCGGCATGAATTTAGTCTATTAACTGATTTCATCAGACTTGAACTCTGAAAACATAGATACCAGCTTTGAAAGAATATGAAGAGTTTAGTTAAGGCTTTAACTAATTTTTATTAAAATACATTTGTAAGTAATAATATTTTAATACTAGTAATAAATATAAATCATACTAAGATATACTTCATTATAAATATGTAGTATAAATGTGTACATCGTGAAGTATTGAAAATGACAAATATGTTATTCCAGGTTTCAGAAAGAATAGAATTTAAATCATGTCAATGTCTCTCTCTCTCTCTCTCTTGAACGATTATGCCGAAAAAATGTTGCATTTTAATTTCAAAAATATTTATTCATTTTTATTAATATAAATATATATATATATATATATATATAATTGTAATAACCAAATAATTGTAGGACTATAGTTCAGTAGGGTTTAGTTTTAAGACTTTTTAATATAACTTCATTTAAAAATTATATTTTATGACTCTTTATATCATAAAAAACAAACGTTGATATTATGTTTCGCGAAGCTTGTTGGACCACTGCTTTATCACCAAACAATTCGAATTGCAAATCTATCAGGAACGTTACTATGTATTATGCGGTATCCATTCTGTGCCGTCTCTAGCAACATATAGATCAGGATTTACTGAAATATTATCAATTACATCTGCACTTTTTTCAGATTCTTGGCAGTTACATTCACTCAAAAACTTATGTCTTCCTCAGAATCTAAATTAGAACAAGACAACTCACTACCATCCGATTCATACTCAGAAAGCTCTCGCAACAAATTAGCAATTTGATTAGACTTTTTCTACGAGCCATCGTTTCAGAGTGGCTCGAAAATCGAATGAATTTTTTTTTTTGAGCAGATTAGCAAAAGCTATGTAACGAAACACTTAGACAGAACGACTTAAGCATAATTGACTCATTTCCGCTGTGACACAATAACACTGCATTTGAGGTCAAATAAATATGTGCGATATTACTTCCGGAAGTTTGTATTACTAATGATATCTACATAGTGAACTATCATGTACTGAACGACAGCTATTTATAAATACAAATTTCCTTGGTTTCGAATCGACACAAGTGGATGTGTTCTAGGTATGTTTATTTGTAAAATCTCTCCCAATTAATCTAGAGAAACAAAACCTTTCCTGTGTAATCACCATGTAAAATGATTAAAAGTCACGAACAATTTTCAAATTCTATACAAGAATGCGGAAAAGGAGAATAAATTGAACAGGTTCCGGTGTCCAATTGACACCGACGGACGTTCTAGTGTTAAGACACAACAAAATACAGTAGGATCTGTTTTTGTGCGGTAGATAGAGAATGCATAAAAATAACCGCACAAGAAAAATATTCCTAAATTTCATAAATTCTTACATATAACAATAAAATTCGTCGAAATACTACAGAAATATTTTATGCATTGCAGAGGATGAATAAAAAAAAAGGCGCCCTTAGAAAATACGCCTATAATTTACAAAATTAATGAGAAAGTACTGCCATAACAAAATAAGTAATTGAATTACACACGGAAACATTTTAAAAACATTTGGTTTTGCATGGAGAAGTTTTCAAAATGCATTGACATAATTCACAGCTACTCATTGTAATCCAAAACTCTCATCTTCTCGAAATAAATTAGTTCAGAATTGCTTTCGTCACTTGAATTGATATATTTTTTGGCACCATAAAGTAAGATATAAGTTTTTGCGACGACAGCCAGTTGGTCAGTTGCTTGTAAATGTCACGATAACCAGATATGCATGATTGAAGCTCTTTTTGGAATTTATTACTCCTTTCGGAATTGGTATCTGTTTTAAGAAAAGGCTTTTCCAATTTGTTGGAAAGCTGTATCCCTGCATATATTTTATACGCTTTCAAAGAATTCGGTTCTTCTTGTCCGTCTACATAATCTATCAAATTATTGATAATGCTACAGTCATTTAAAGTTTCGTCTCTAATCAAGCGCCGGCTGTTGGCGCGTTGTGAGAAAGCAAATGAACGTGCATTGTGGGAGATTGTTTATAACAAATGAAAAGTGCGTCATGAAGTGTACGTATGTACATTACAGTGGAGTTCCGCACACCCCCGCAACCCCAGAAATCTAGGGGGACCAAAGTATGACTGACACTTTGTACGTATTTACCTAATTTATAAAATAGTAAAAGCAAAAAAAAGCCTGACTCTTTTGCAGGGAGGCCCTAACATTCTGCGTTACGTCACTGGTACATTGTTAGAAAACATTACAGTGGCGTCAAAGCCGTTGAAATTCATATACCGCATAAAAAGAAGATCGCACAAAAATAAAATCGCATAAAAAAGGACCGAGAAAAAACAGGTTCTGCTGTAATTAGATGCTATAACAAAACTTTTCGAAGAGAAGAAAGAGCAAAAAAAAAAAAAAAAAAAAGGCGAACGGTTTCATTATTTTAATATTTCATTTTAAAAAATAATTTCGTAATTATTTTGAGTAACTGAATTGTGGGTAATTCGATAAATATATATTTAGAAGGGTTTTTTAAGCTTATCAAGCGGTATGACAAAAGTCTCAATGTACTTAAAATAAAATTATATTTTATCTTTAATGTCTCATTCTATGTTTTGACTTTCATACGCAACTCTAACCACAGTCGACAAGGGAAACTTAATTTTCGACTCATCCTCGTATATTTTATATTTAAGTATAACTTAGATTTCTCTCTCTCTCTCTCTCTCTATTGAAGCAATGAAGCTTTTATTCTTTGCTCTGGGAAAAGTCAGTTATACGATCATATAGACATGCAAAAAAAAATTGCAAGTTCTGTATTTGTCATAGAAGGATTAAAAAACCGTTGACCGTATTAATTGAGCTTACAATCTTTAAAATTATTTCGTTTTTATTTCTTACTACATCACCATACAACAAAGCAATCTAGTCTATGTGAGTCCATATACCATACAGAATGTTCAGTTGAACCACTGTTGAAACAGCGAAGATATTATCTTCCTATGGTACGGCGGCATTCAGCGAGCAAAGCATTTATTTCTGACTCAGTGACTGAAAGCATTCAATCTGGGTAAATAGGCCAAAGACCATTTCTGTAGATTAACCTGGGGAAATTTTATCTTTAACCCTGGACAATTTGTTCCCCTGTTGGAGAGATATCGTAAGTTAAAGTACTTTTACGTAGCTTTCTTTATTTTAAGTTTGGGTTTTTTTCCCCCTTAGTTTGTTTAGGTTTTCTTCAGTGAAACTCGTTTACTAGAAGCTTGAGATTTTTTCAAACCTTTTTTTTATATTTCTCTCCCCCCCCCTTTTTTTTTCTTCTTTTGCAATTTCTTCCTTTTCGTCTTTGTTCTTCTCTAAGGGCAACGCTGAAAGGTGAAAGAGAATAAGTAAGTGGTACTCTTTCTTTCTTCCCTTTCCTCTGCAACTTTTTTTTATTTTCCCTTTTCTCTCCCCCCTCCTTTTCCACATTGCTTCCTTCTGTGGCGAGAATTGGGACTAAGTTAATGTGTAAGGGATTAAGTTGGAGCTCTGGGAAGAATGTATTCCACCAAAAGAAATAAAGCGAACATTGACCTTAACAACCTTCCGTTTGCAAAAAAAAAAAAAAAAACCGATCCCCCCCACCCCCTGATATTGGTGGAGGTAACTTGCTACTTTAAGCATTTTTCTATAAGTGGAAGTAATTTTTTTAACTATTAATATAAACATCATTACTATTCCTTACACAATCGACTCTTTATATTACACGCAATAGCATAGTAAACAAGTAATATATATTTTTAAAAAAGATCAATTCTAACATAGTTCAACAAAGAAAGATATTATTTTAGCTATTTTTTAATAAATAACTACAATTAATATGAATATGTATACACATATGCCATGATAACAATATCAAAAGTAGATAAAAACCTTTTAAATTAACATTAAAAACTTTTTAACCACATTGAATTTGTAATTACATTTTTTAATAAAAGTTGAATATAATAGTTTATAACATAGCTTAAGACTAGTGTAAAAGGAATAGCATACAGTGGCGTACCAAGGTGGGGAGGGGGACTCGGTTCCGGACTCCCCCAAAGCCCTTAATTTTTTTTCGATTGATTATAATTGTATCTATATATACGTAACATTCAATTAATTATTTGTCATAATTAATTTTTATTAATGCTAATTATTCATTTAATAATCCATTTTTTGTTCGCTACTGATAGAATATGATTATTCAGGTTAGGTTAAATCCTCAGCAAAAATTTAACAAAAGCTGATATATTCAATAGTGTTGCCATCTAGAGGAAAAATATCGCCTAAAAAATTTCTTAAAGTATAATCAATTAGTTAAATTTAACTAATGGATTAATTTTTGAAAACACTGTATTAACATCAAGTGTCATCCACTACAAATTTAAAAAAATGTACTTAAACTTGAGTGGATGAATAAAAAGCATTTTTTAACGATTAAAAAAAATGTACAAAATACATAAATAAATACATATAGGGAGAATGTTAACTAATATAGTTGGAATTGCAAAATCAACTCCAAATAGATGGGATGGAAATGGGAAAAGGGCCCAATTTTTTTTTATTATTCTTTCTTTCATTTAGTAAACCTTAAACTGCTGACTAGGTTCGAAACCTTCATTTTAAGAACTGTAAAACTGAATAATTTTGTTTTGATATTTAGCATCTGCAGAATTAGAATATACATATAAAATCGTTTTAAGAATATTATTACAAGAAAAAAATTATAGCTTTTTGAAAACAAGTGAAGACAAAGGAACATATATTTGAATAATTCTCCTTTTATGTAAGCAAAAAGCTTCCATAATATTATATTTTTATATGTAATTATACTTCTTTACAGAGCCTGAACTGGGATTTTTGAAATATAGTATTATAGTATTATATATATTCATATTCTAACACATTGGAGTACAGAAATTTTCCTCCTTCCTTCTCATCCAGTATAGTGGTTAGTGACACTGACTACCTGGGCCTGGACATAAGGCCTGGGTTCTAATCCCGAAGGCATGGATATGTTTGTAAATGTATTGTGCCTTTGTGGGAGGGGACATTCTAAATAGCCGTCGAGCCACTAGACCTTTCGTGAGGTTGGTGGAAAGGGAAAAGAGGTGTAATGCCTCTGACCCCCCCCCAGAATGTTTTCTCTTGAAATTAGGGTTGAGCCAAATCGTACTGTCACCTGGATGGTGCTCAAAGCTGTCTAACGACAGGCGTACATCTAGCCCCTTGCCATGAGGAATTTCGTGAGCCTCTATCTGAGTCGTGATCAGATACCATCAAAAACAGAGAAATTTTAACACAAAGCACCGTCTCTCTCCATTATTTCAACTAATTATAAATCTGAAAATCATGTTAATTTTTCAAAACTTCTAGTTCAGTCCGTTTAGAACAGATGCTTAGGTAAAACGCTATGCATTATTACAAAAGCGTTTTCTAAAAAAGGAAAACGTGTAGTGGCATAAAATACATTCTCGTAGACCCGCATTGCGGGTGGTCCAAGGTTCTAGGGGCCCAAATCCTAACTGACGTCAAGTATATAACTTTTATAAGATCCAGCTTGGAGCTCAACACCTGACTTAGCAGGGGGGCTCTAATCACCTCCGTTACGCCACTCAGAATGTTTGAACTATTTGTCCTTTTTTCATTATGCTTTGTCCAAAAATTGAATTTTAAATAAATTTTCTCGCAATAATATTCTTAAAACAGTTTTCTATCTATATTCTAATTCTAATGAAACTAAATAATCTTTTTTTTCATTTAAACGCTTTTCCAATAATAGTGTTCCGAATCTAGTCAGTCACCTTAAACGTTACGTCTTGAAATTATATGAAATTTTTAATATCATCATTTAAACAAAATTTTTACACTATTACTATATTCTTTAGTTTATAGAAACCTAGAATATAATTTAAGCTTATTTTTCTTATCTTTACTCTTCCTTTGAACAAAGAATTGTTAACAATGAGTACTGTAAATCAGAAATGTGGTGAAGATATCGATTCTCCCTCTTTTTTTCTATCGTCTTATTGAACCCAATTTAATTATATTTTGTTGAATATACTAATCTAGAATATGTATGTTTCTTTCAAGTACAAAATAAGTATCGTACCTTCCTAGCTGTAGAAATAATTTTTTCTCGGATATTGTACTTAGTAGGATTCAAAATTCCCGGACTGGGAAAAAAATCTAACCAATGAAACTGTTGAAACACATCCTTCTTCGAAATAAGACCCTTGGTTATTAACCCTTTTGCCATAGCTTGTAAATGTCATCGAAACATTTCTGATATCCATTTTTAGCTATGTCCTTTAATTCAGCCTGCGATGTATTTTTAACTTCCTGTGCAGATCATTTAAAAGTTGGGGAACGATATGTTGACACAACCTATACATATTAAGATCCTTAGTACCCATTGACCCGAGGATATCCCAACATTCTGCTATTGCTTGAAGATTGGTCTTACGTACCGTCGCAGGAACATTTTCGATGTTTTCAGCGCTGTGGGAAGTCTGTGGACACCCAGTGTTTGTAGTCTTTGACACTTTCCCTGACTTCTCCGAAACGTCGATGACACTCAAAAGCTTGCTTTCGTGATAATGTATCACAGCCTTACCCATGCTTCAAAAATTTTGTGAGTCTCCGTAGCTCGTTTTCCCGAACGTAATCAAAAATTAATCTGTTATCTGTTTAACAAACTTCTTTCAATCGCAGACGACTAAATGCATACGCCTAAAAAATGCAACGCTATGAAGAGCCACTCTGACCACGCGATTTCAAACAAACTTTTTAGAAAAGGTGATAGATGCACTGGCATAGATATGTTATCGCAGTCGCTCTGCTGCAAAAATTTTTCATGTTATAGATACAGTCCGGAAACTTTTGAATCCTTCCACGCATAGCATCCAAACAAAAAAGGAATAAAAGAAGGTATAGTTACACGTGAGTATAAATTCAACTATGCATGTCACATTTAGATTTATTGGAGGATAAATTGCTAGTGTGTAGTACTTTTTTCGTTTTTTCTTTTCATTTTTGACCTCTCGAACTTATAATATGACTCTCAAACTGATAATTTATTAATTTATTAATTAACACTCACTAGTTATTACAAGAGGAGGGCACGACTAAGGAAATTCCTTTTTGAGCGAGTGTTGGGTGTAGTAATAGTATTCCTTTAGGGTGTTCAACCCTCAATGTATTAGCGCTGAATGACCAGTCAATTCGGAAAAAATAGCAAACTCATTCTTAGTTTTTATACAATTAAGTTTTAAATATCTCT